>QJSC01020716.1:1274636-1295493 GCA_003697955.1 Calidris pygmaea | reverse complement strand
ATACAGGGTGATGGGGGATACAGGGCGATGGAGGGAAGGGACCACATCCAGCACAATGTTTGGTGCTGCTGCACCTCTGCCACAGCCTCCGCCTGCATCCCAACCCCGAAACACAAAGGGAAAAAGGGAGTTCCAAAGGAAAATGGTGTTGGCTGCACACAGCCCAGAGCTGGAACCGCAGCGACCTGCCAAAAAACCAGTGTTTCTTGAAACCAGACCAGGTGCCTTCACCCTGCCTGTCCCAACACAAACCGCCTTTGATGCTCGTGTCACCCCTTCACACTCGCATCACCCCTTCACACTCACATCACCCCTTCACACTCGCATCGATGCTGCCTGTCTGGACCCACAAGCGCATCCCCGGTCAGCGTGGGTGCACGGGCACGCTCAGTCGTGTGGCGATGGGCAACGGCCAGGGGTGGTTGTTCAGGGCATGTCACACACAGGTGGGAAGCCAAAAAGGTTCAGGAACTGACTGGATAAAAAGTATCTTAAAGATGCAAGATGAGTATCATGCCAACATGGCACGAAGTTAACAGAAGAATATCGGTTTTCACATGAAATATGTTTTATTATATTTAGGTAGCACAAACTTCAGACCACAAACGGTAGAGCAGAAGGGAGATTATGACTCACAGATGTCAATTTACCGGTACAAGTGTTAAAAAAAAAAAAAAAAAAAAAAAGTAGTCATTAGCAACCAGCTCTTGTGGTTCTCTCACTCTGAAAGTCTTAACAGTCTCCGAGGTGCTGGCAGAGACCGGGCTGCTGTGATCAGAGGTGGGCTCAAATGGACATCCCAGCTGGAACGGGGGGAAGAGGCAGCCACCTGAGCCAGCCTTAGGGGTTCAAGGTTGTGCTAGCTCATAGGATGAGCCAAGGGTCCTGCTCTCAAACACCACTGAAACCTCCAAATGCCTGGAAAGATGAGCTGCAGATGCAAACACTGCAGCTTAGGATTATTTCTAGCTTCTTCAGCGGTGCCTTTCTCAGTCGCCTGAGGCGTATTTACAGGGGAAAAGTTCATGTAACTAAAAGAAGCTGTGAGGTGCCGGGGCCAGCAATCGAGAGCCCGATTCTGGCTCGCCCGAGCAGCCGTTTTTACCCAGGCGAGAGCTCGAGAGGCAGCCAGCAGGAAGTTTCAGAGCTCGCAAAGCAGGGCAGGCAGTTAGCTCCAGCCCAAAGCGCATCTCTCAGGCGCCTCGCTCATCGACACGCACTCACTCGCGTTTCCAATTTTGCAGGCAATCGTATTTCCAATTTACTTGCAAGCTCGTTTATGGGCAACCTATTCCTGCAGCAGAGTAGGACCAGCAATTCGCTGTGTGACTGAGATTTAAACTCTCCCCACTGGTTCCCGTGTGCTTTGGAGAACCAGGCACAGCACGAGGTTTGAAACCTTGAGTGGTGGGTCCTTGGTTTGAAACCTACCACAGGAATGAACCTGGAAATCCAAAAGTGAAAGGAGGAGGACAGCTGTAAGGATAAAACCCAGTCCCCATTGCCTCTTCCTGTACAGGATAATGTGCTTGCACCTGCCCTTTGCTTTGGGTTTCTTTCCCCTTTTCCCCACACAGGATGGACAGCAAGGATTGAAGGAAGAAACTATAGAGAGGAGATTTAGCAGAATGCTTTCCGTTGAAAATCAAAAGGGGATTCAGGAGAAACAGCTGCCTTTCCGTATGATCCCTTCCAGAGCTGGCTCGGGAAGGGAAACCCGATGCAGTTATCGCAGCCTGACAATCTTTCCCTTCCCACACTTCTCTCGGCCGCGCTGCAAGCTCTGCCCCCATCCTGTGGCGGGGCAAGGGTGGGAGAGCAGCTGGCCATGGGCTCTCTGAAGCCATCAGAAAGCACCTGCGGTCCCAAACGCATTGAAATGACCCCAGCGTTCCTCCCGACTCGGCGGCGCTCCGTAATCCACCCTGCGAGCCCAGCAAACCCCAATCCCCAGGCTGAGAGAGCAGAGGAGGAGGCGCGCGGGGAGGTCACCGAGGATCACCTGAGCGGGCACCGATGGGGACGGGATGCTGATGCCACATGGGAAAAGGCTCTCGTGAGCAGAGATGGTCCCGGACGGAGCTGCTGGTGGCATTGAAAAGCAGCACCAGAGGAGGCAGCGGCTGCCCCCGTGGTGTCTGTGCTCCCGTGGGCCGATGGATTTGGCTTGGCCTCTCCTGTGAGTGTTATGGTCTTAAGGACTGGCTGAACTCCAGCCCACCTGTAATGGGGCTCCTTCTCTTCTGGACCAGTACAAAGGCTCTAATAAAGATCTTTCTCGCAGCTTGTGTGGTTTTTATTAGGAAAGATACAGGCGCTCTTGGCATCCCGGCTCAGCCCTGCTCTCGCAAAGCCGATGACACTGAGCCACAGCTTGGTACGGCATGAGGAGCTTTGAGCTCCTCCGCTCCCCTGCCTCACCCCCTGCATCCTCCCCCAAACTTCTGTTTCATTTTGCTCTTGAGATGTATGGGGGCCCCTCCGTGCAGGGAAACTAGAAATGCTTCCAAAAGTAGCACCGGGGCAAAAATCCCCGAAGCGGAGGAAAAGAACGGAGAGGCTGCGGACTGAGATTTCCTCCCAGGGCAGCTGAATCTCTCCTTCCAACTCGACTCCATCCTAGCGGCCGCCTTAATTTGTGTTCACTTCAGAGCCTGCAACATGAAAGCCCTGGCTCTGAACTCCAGCTGAGCTGCTCAATGGCTCAGTGTTCGCAGAAGGCATGGAAGGAATCCATTGATTAGTTTCTTCAGCTGGGATGTGACCATTTGGAGTCCGAGACCTGCCAAACATGACTTCGCCTCAGCAACTGGTTCCTATTTGCTGCTTACAGGCTTTAGAAAAATCTTTCCTCTTCCACATCCAAGTCTCACCCTCCTTTTCCATTCTGTCGTTATTCAACGTTAATATCTATTCGGGCTCTCTCCTGTCGAGGGAGGATGCTGAGCTGCGGAGAACAGCCCTCCTGCCATTAATATAGCCGAAAGATTTTGCCGTTGATCGGAGATAACCATCTGCCCTCCCTCCACAATGCAGCCTGACTGTTTTTCAACAGTTTGGAACAAAGAAAGGACGGGCAGTAATGCCACATTGTTCCCAGGCAGGCTGACTAACCTTGGTTCAAAAGAATAATAATAATTATTCATTTAGCGTCGAGGAAAGGTATTACGAGACCGGAGCCTTTGCTGATTTCCGACCGCGCA
Organism: Calidris pygmaea; assembly: GCA_003697955.1. Lineage (NCBI taxonomy): Eukaryota > Metazoa > Chordata > Aves > Charadriiformes > Scolopacidae > Calidris > Calidris pygmaea. Next base: position 1,292,290 of record QJSC01020716.1, on the reverse strand, counting down.
GTGCGGGCAGGACCGCTCTTCCATGACCTCTCTCCCAGCTGGGGCTGGCTCTTTCCCTTCAGAAGGGCCAAATTCCCCCCCCGTTGCAGCTCTTTTAACAAAGGGGCAGCAGCTGGTTCTCCCCCAGATGTCACGGAGCCGGGGCAGCTTCTCCTCTCCCTCCGATATACCCATTCTCATGACGGCAGGCTCAGGATTAGGTGCTCCGGGGAGAATGGAGAAGGAGCTTTTCCCTGCACCGCTGTTACCAAAAAGTGGCCACCTTTGGGGTGAAATACGTAATAACACGGAGCAGCACCACCCAGCTGTTATGGACAGGAAATGAAGAACACCATACCCAATTAAAACTGCAGGGGGATATTTATGGCAGAAGGTAATTAGCCAAATTGGAGCCTTCCCCAAAACTGCCATGGGATTTTTAATGACTGCGAGCGGTCAGGGCTTCGGTTTGATGTTTTGTCAAGTAAACAATATCCAGAGGGCACGAGACAAAAATCAGGAGCAAAGGGGAAGGGAGAAGGGAAAAAAAAAAAGAAAAAAAAAAGTGTCATGCAATTCCAGGGAGAAACGGAGACATGAAAGGATTTATCGTAAGGGGGACATTGTTGGAAAGAGCAGCAGCCACCACTCCAAGAAAGGAAAGAGCAGGGAGGTGGCTCTGGGTGTGGAGGTGGCCCGCTGCAATGAGAGGAAAGAGCAAGCAGCTGCCATGACCGTTCCCCAGGGAGATACCTTTCCTGGAATTTAAAATGATATGAGAAATTCTTTCAAGCACCGTGATAGCTGGGGAGTATTTGAGTGAGTTGTTTTACGCTGGTAGAAGGAGGTTGGATTAGTAGTCCCGGTGATTACAGCCTCCCTGTTTTGGCTAAGCCCGCTAGAGCTCGTTAGCCAGCACGTACTGCGTGTGCCCCCGGGCTGTCTGTGGGGCTCCTCTCAGATCTGGCATTTGTGGCCAGGAGGTGATGACCATCACAAAAGCGTTGCCTCCTCCGTGACCCAAATGGCTGTGGCCCCTGGGGTCCCCTCGCCTCTCCTCGCTATGGGGCTGGAGTCACGGGAAGTCCCCATCCTCCGCGCTGGCTGCATTAAAAGCAAGTTTGTGTTCACGCTGGGGAGACGCAGAGCTCAGCCCCGAGACGTCGCTGCCACAATACCATCCTCTCATTGCCCTCCAGGCACGAGCAGAGGAAGCCGCCTCTGAGCCTCCCCAACTCCTGCTCTCATTAACTTCCCGGAGGAGATGGCTCACAAAAGCATCTTTGTGGCCAGCTAGGAGTCAGGACTCCAGCACACACGCATCCCCGCGTGGCCGCTCGGGTCCACACGCCCGTGAGTACCTCAATCAACAGCCTCACAAGCTGCTTGAGCATCCTCAAAGTGCCTCCTTCGATTGGTTTCCAGAGGCCCCATGTTGATTTAGAACCTGATTAGCCGATCTGGGCTCCAGCGATGTAATTCTGCCTTGAATTTCGTTGGTGGGGGGTGCTGTCACTCACTTGTCACCCTGCTGGAAGCACTGGCTGGCTGGAAAATCCTCGTAAGCTGTTCTGCAGCGCTGTTTGCTCTCGGTATATTTTCCCTCTGCTCCTCAAGTAACAGCACTGAGTTCTTGCTAAACATAACCCGAGGATTTGTTCAGTTTAACTCCTGATATTTGCAATTACTCTGAGCACGCACAGAGGATACACATCAAACCTCACCTGGAGGACCTCTCATCTTTGGTCACATCTCTTGGGCAGCCTCCTTCAGAGCAGAAACAAATGCAGCCAGCTCAGACTTAAGCAACACATCTCTGCTTGCGGCTTCACCCTCAGCACTCACCCATCTCTGGCGAGAGAGGTTACTGAACCGATTTCTGATAGTCCTTGAGATCCCCTTCCCTGGAATTACGATGGAGAAGCAATGGGATCATTGCTAATACAGCAGAACTCCTGGACGGCTAGACGGCATTCACTAACGCTTATCTGCTCTTTCAATCTTTAAAAAAAACCCAACAATAACAACAACAAAAGACCACCAAACAAAAAAAGACCCACTGCTTCTGGAAATACCAAGGAACAGCCACATTTCACTTTCATGAAGGTGCCAGAAGCCACACAAGCACCTCCCAAGGCAGGTCAGTCCAGCTCTCTAGGATAAAAATTCAAATCCTAAGGAACGGCAGCCACCAGAAGAGCAGAAGAACAGGCTTGCACACAGCTGGCTGGAAGGGGTCAGCCTGGGGAGATAAAACACTTGAGTGCAATGATCCCCAGGTTAACGCTTGTGACCAGGACAGAGGGGTTCAAGAGATAGGAGTTTAATTCCTGGTCAATATTTCCACATGACCTCTTCCAAACCTTTGTGCCTCCATCCCCCTTTCTTTAATGAAATGACACTTCACAGGGGATTGGGAGCATCAGCTCGGCAGTCCTGAAGGAAAAGCTTGGGGATGGGGTCTTGGCAGTGAGAGATTTGAGCTCAGGAAAGAGAACTGGGATTCCCGTCCCTTGTCACACAAGACGCTGGGAGGCACAGATACTGCACCCACAATGGCCAAGACTCCTCAAACTCCTGTCCCACCATGAGATGACAAGTGCACACATGGAGATGATTCGGCGATGGGCTCCAGTACCCCATGTACACCATGCCCACAGCAAGGCAAGTCCAGGATGAGACCCACACTAGCAATTAGAGCCCTAAAGGTGCCTGCTCCAGCCAGGGAGACACCCCTGCACAGCTCCTGGGCTGAAGGATTCACTCCCGTGAGCGTTTCAAAGAGGAAAAGCTCTCGCCCGGCGCTGGAAACCTCCTCGCTTGCGATTGTCTCCGCTTGGCAACCCGGCCCGATAGTGAATAAACGACAGAGAAATATTCTGCTCTACACGTGTTTGGGTTTTTCGGGGTGGTTTTCTTGGACGGCGATCCTGGCCCTGCAACAATACCCGTCTTGTTCGGCCCCGCGCTGCAGAGCAGGCTTGAATAGATCTGTCTAAAATTATAAGCGGGCAGCCCCTGGGCTCCCAGAGATCACAGGCCACATGCTGGGGCTGAACAAAGGCTCTGCTATTTCCTAACAATTAGCCCAGCTAAAAGGACATCTATCTCCTTCCATTAGAGCCACCACGTGCCTCCCAGTCAGTCCATTGTAAAGCTAATTAAATAACACGCCTCTCTCCCCATGAGGGTCTCCTGATTAGTTCGCCTCGGTCCTAAATCCTTGCTGGTGCAAATGGGGAAGAGACAGCTGGGCGGCAGGGGCTGCGACTCCGGTGGAAGTATGGTCACCATCTACAGCTATCACCCTCGTCACCAGCTATTTCAGGTTTTTTAATTACCTTTGGAAAGCTGTTGAACGGGGATTTTGAGATATGAGGGGGTTCAGCACACAAACTGGTTTGCGTCCCTATCCGCCTGCAGCAACAATTGTGAAAACAGCTGATTTATTTATTATTTCTAGGGGCTTTGCTGCCAGTTAGAGGAAAAAAGCAGACGTAAATACTTTTTCTAAATATGTTCTCGGTTGAGGCAAACTAGTTGTGGGGGGGGTTTCTTTTCACACACTTCCCATTGGGTTAAAATGGCAAAAAGAAAATAAACAAGGAAAATGGTGTGTGATTCAACCTGAGCTAAAACTTTCTGGTTTTGCACTTTTAAAATGGGAAGAAATTTCAAAATGAAAACAAAAAAAAAAAATTAGAAGTAATCTATTAACGAACCCTCTTTTCACCCAGTTAGTTCACCCCTTTGAGGAGGTTTCTATGGGAGGGGTAGGTCTCAGGATGCAAATGAGCTGAAATGAATTTGCCTTTTTAGCTGAAAAGCCTGATCTGTGTTTTAGCATCATGAGTGAGATGAAAGAAAATCTATCTCCAGTACTTGGAGTTTCCTTCCAATCTGAAAATTAGTTCTGGCAAGTGAAGAAAATTCATTCAGACGATACACCAAACATCACAGGGGCTGTCTGTGTCCTGAGCAAGGCTTCAGGTGGCCAGGGGCCACCAGGACCCATCATCTGTCCCTGGAGGAGGTCAACACGGCTCTTCTGCAATGCCCTACCTAAGCCTCTTCAAGCCAAACACCACGAGGGTCTTTTCTCTCCATCAGCCCATCCCAGTTCTTTGGGGTGAGCCAGGTTTACACCCTCACGAGTGCGCAGCCTCACTCAAGAGCACAAAACTGCTAAATCACTCCAGATGTTCAACACCTTTTCTCACACGCTCCCAAGACCCGGAAGAAATACAGCTTCCTTCTGCCAAATCTACAGTCAGCAATAGTTGAGAATATCCCCTTTACCCCCTTTAAATCATTATTTTCCACCCTTGGCTATTTAAATCATTATTTTCACACCGAAAGAGCATGGCTGGAAAACAGGGAAGGTGGGTCAACAGACTAATGAGCTGATTTCCTGTGGACCCTCGGCTCCAGGCTTGAAGCAGCTGGACCTGCCGCTGCAGCCGGAGCTCTTTCCTCCACTCGAGGAGAACAGAAAGACCCCGTTCCTCAGTTCTCATGGTGGGAGGAAGAACATGGAGGAGGAGGAGGCGGCAGAGCTTGGTTTCATTCTAATGGGAATGAAAGCTTGCTCCTGTTTTCCAAACCCACGAGCGTGGGTTGGAAGATGTTGGGAAGCTTTAAAAATGCATCAGGGCTTGCCAGGAAATACATTAATTACTGTGTGTGTCTGCATGTCCATTGGCTTTCATTGTAAAAGCCCAGGGATCAACTCATTGCCCATTGCTATCAAAATTATATTTACCTTATGCTTAGGCAATGCAAATGTTCTACATCGAATAATCAAATTTTACAGGGACATATCAACAAGGCCAGGTAAATCATCATTAAAAGATGCTACATGACTCACTGGAAGGCCTAGAGGGGGGCTGATGGAAGAGTCAAGCCCAAAACACAGTTTGAATGTAGCCTAGGAGCTTGCTACTCAGCTCTCCATCTGCTTTCAAAGCCCAACAGCTGGGTCTGACTGCTTCATTCATTGCAAACCTACCAAAAAAAAGGTAAGAGCCAAGAAAAAAGATGTCTTGTATTAACTGCCTGCCTCCCCTCACCCAGCGAGTGCCCTTAAGCCCAAAGCTATGGGAATGGCTCCACAAGCCACTTGATTAATAAGAGCCCAGGGGGGAAAAATCGTTTATATAACCTCGTCTTCTCTAAACTTCCTAAGTGCTTCAGAAAGTGGCTGCCCTGGAAACCCAAACTGGAAACGAAAAATATTATCTCTTCCATTTATAAACATCTCCGGCGCTAATGAAGTGAGGAGCGGCAGCAACGGGGAGGGGAGCGTCGCGATGCCCTTGGCAGGCGTGGGAGAGCCCCGATAAAACCCTTTCGTTTCAGGTGGGTGTGGAGCAGAAAGTCCTCCCACCGTGGTCCGGTGCCACTGTGGGCCACGAGGCCTCCAGGGAGGGATCTCAGAAGACGGATGGTTATGGAAGTAACTGCTATATTAAACAGAGAGGAAGAGCGACAGCATTACTAGGTGCCAAAGTGGAGGGAGGGAAGACGGGGTGACATGCAACGAGGCAAGATCAGATGGATGAAACCTTAAAAACCTGTTCCCTTGGCTGGAAGGCGTAGCTTGGATGAAGCATCATGTCCTGACGTTGGAAAGCAGGGAGCGAGTATCAGTACTTACTCTGCACATGTATTTTGTGGCACAAACTGCACAGACCAGCCTCCTCGTGCAGAGAATCATAGAATGGTTGGACTTGGAAGGCACGTTAAATATTATCAAGTTCCAACCCCCCTGCCCTGGGCAGGGACACCTCCCGCCACACCAGGTTGCTCAAAGCTCCATCCAACCTGCCCTTGAACCCCTCCAGGGTTGGGGCAGCCACAGCTTCTCGGGGCAACCTGGGCCAGGCTCTCCCCACCCTCACAGCAAAGAAGTTCTTCCCCACATCTCATCTCCATCTCCCCTCTTTCAGTTTAAAACTGTTTCCCCTCATCCTATGGCTCCACTCCCTGATCACGAGTCCCTCCTGTAGCCCCCTTTAGGGACTGGAAGGCTGCTGCAAGGTCTCCCCGGAGCCTTCCCTTCTCCAGGCTGAACAACCCCAACTCTCTCAGCCTGTCTTCATAGCATGTCACAGGGTACGTCTGTTTACACCAATCTGGGCTAAATAAACACACGAGTGGTCCTGATTAAGCTCTTGGGTTCAACCACCCTCTGCCTTGCAGGCCCTCAGACACCCATCTGAATCAGAGAGCCAGGAGAAGTGTTCTGCAGAACAGTCCAACCTATTTCTCTCCTTTCTTTCCATGCTGGCATTTCCCACGGAGATTTGTTTTTGCATCAACAGAGCCAGCACCAGAAAATGCTGAGTTTTGGCTGGAAGTGTTTGGATTTCGTTTTGACAAAATATTGATGATTTCCGCAGAACAGTCTGTCACTTTTGGCAGCAATGAGAAGAAAAGTCAAAAAGACGTATTTCATCTAAACAGGGGATGGAGCTGACACCCAGCCTGGAACTCGGCACAAGTGGAAGGCAAAGCAGGCTACTGGGTTGCCTCGTTATCCTGTCATTTTGATTACTGTAAAGCGAGGGAAACTGCTACTACGTTCCTGGAGTAGCTGTTTGCCTGGATAGAAACACAACCAAAGCTGCCAGACAAAGGAAGCATCTGGTCTCCTGGGGTTAGGCAGTAACTAGATGCAAAGCAGGGGAAGAGAAGGTCTGATCACCTCTGGAGATATTTCGCAGGAGATGTAGATACCCCAAGGTTGCCGTGTGACGAAGAGCTGGTCCGGGGCAGGACTGAGATGCCACCTTTATTTCCATCACTACCTTCCATAATTATTCGTGCCTCTTGAGCCTGCGAAACTGGGTTGAAATCTCCCAAGTGCAGGCTCTTCTGTGAGATGCCTGGAACTGACCAAATTAGAAATTTTCCATGAACAGGCTCCCTTGGGGCATCTCCTCCTTTTTTTTCCTATTCTACCTCAATGCTGACATCAGTCTGGCCAAATTGAGTGCCCTCTGCCCCGCCTTGAACTTAGGATGTGGAGAGTGAATCACACAAACCAGGGGGGAAAGGCATTTCTGACTCCTGAAAAAATAGTTGCTGATGAGTTGGAGAGAAGCAGTTTGGGCCAGCTCTTCTTAGAAATCCCATCTCCGCTTTGGTGGAGCGGTTTCTTTTTGCTCCGTTCCGTTTGTGCTACGGGAAGCAGGAATATCTGCAAGTGTTTTTACCGCCCTGCTCACGCAGCGTATGCCATGTCAGCGGCCTTGTTTCCCTTTTCAGGAAGGGAAGTCCTGTCGTGAACTTTATTATATTGCTTTTTGGTGTGTGCACCCACCCCTCCGTTGTTCCCACCGAGCGGGCTGAAGCCAACCCTGTTTTCCCGCAGGCTCACCACCAGCTTTAGGGGTTTAAAGGTTAGATCCCGGCCTCAAATCCCAAACCTGCCCTTGGATTCAGGAGGGGGAAGAAAAAACAGCAAAAAAAGTAGCCCTTGCCTCTAAGAGGGGATCAGAGGTCTCCCAAGGCAGCTCCCGAGGGATGGACCTGCACCGCTCGTGCTTGGCTGAGAGTCTCCTTTCATAAACCTAATGCTGAAAATAAGCCTGCATGCAAATTCCACCCTCCATCCATCCCAAGCTTTTCCCACCCCTCACTCGAGTCATTTGGAGGCCGGCAAGCCGCCCGCTGCAACTCTCCCATGGCTCTTCTGCAGAGAAACCATCGTCCCGACGCGCGCACACACACACACACACACACACACACACACGGCCTCGTTAGCCAGAGAGGCGGCTCCCTCCCCGGGAACCAGCTGCAGGGAGAGAAACTCTGCTTCATCCATTGTCAAACGGCCAACAATTGACCCGCTGCAACTTTTTCAAAGCCTATTGATACAAAACCCCACAGGGGAAGGTCCATCCGGTGGGCTGTGTAAACTCCAGCACGTGTTCAGCAGCTTCAAGGGCTCAGCCGCGCCAGCAGCCCCGTGTTGTTTAAGATGTCTATTTTTTCTTCTTTTTTTTTTTTTTCTTTCTTTTTTTCTTCACAATACCAAGCACTTGTACAACAGCGTTCTCCGGGGACTTCCAGCCACTCGCCTGACCTCAATGAATTAAGCATCGCAATAAAATGTGCAATGGATTAATCATCTGCATCTCCAACGTGAGAAACTGCTACGCCGTGGCTCACAGGCAGCCATTTGAATGATTTAGGCATCTCACTCCAGTGGAAGTCAGTGGGGTTTAGATGCCTAAAGACTTTCTCTTAAGTGACGTAGCCAAGGTCTTCCAAATCCCAGTCATAAGACCCCCTAAGCTCAGTCACATCTCCTAAAATTGCTGTCCCTGAGAACTCTTCCTCCATGGAAGACCAGGGATTTTGGGGAAGAGACACCAGGACCAAGAGCTCAGGTGAATGAACCCCCCCCACATGGTCTGGGAAGAGGACGTTGCACCCTGTGTCGCAGGGTCCTTTCAGTCAAACAGATGATTTCTGCAAAGCAGGGGTGAAGAGGAGGGATGCTAGGAGACCCACAGACCCCATATTTCCCCCCAGCAGCTCCAGACAAGGTGAGAAATTTCACCAAACAGGGTCTAGTGCGTGGAAAGCGGCATGGAAAGCACACCACGTTTGAGAAAGCTTAGACCTGGGGCTGGTCTGAAAAGGAGGAATCGTTTCCATTCACAATTAACAACAGGGGCAGCTTGAGCTAATTTCTATTCCATTTCAGAAAGAGAGCAGAGAGATGCAATCCCTCACAGGGTTTTCAAGGAATATTCATCCTAATCCCGCCCTTGCTCTTGTGTAGCTCTAGGAATGGTATTTCTCCTTCTTCTTCTTCATCTGCCCAGCTTGTGTATAAGCTCCTTGAGCTGCACAGGGCAGAGGAGAATCCAATCCTCCTGGAGGTGTCTGTGTGTTAGAAACAACAAGGGAAAAACAAGACAGACCATCCTAATGCAACTCACCCCCCCCTCCAAATGTCTGACAGCCTGGTTTCTCAGACTGAAGTGATGCAAATAGCTCAGATAAGGTTCAGATAAAGTATCTGAGCTCTCAAGGGCTTATCTGAACTGAACACCAACTCCAAAAATTCTGAAATTTGCCCTGTGGGACTACCTCCATAGAGCCTGATTTCCATCTGAAGCCTCGACCTCCAGAGGCTGCAGAAACAGCTACTGTTCAAATGCATTCTTGAGATAGCGGGGTGGGACACGGCAGGTCTGCAGCCCCCCTGTGGAGCGCTATCTGGGGATCTGCCTTCTGCTGGGGATGTCACAAGGGCCGGGCTGATGGGTCAAGGAACCGGTGACGGCACCTTTCACCACCAGCCAGCGTTTGCACTGTAACAGATGAGGCAAAACCTTCTTCAGGGGCGTCAATGGAAAGTTCACTTTCCCTTGGGTACAAAGCGCTCCGTGCTGGCTTTTCCTTTCAGCCCTGATCCCTCTCAGTAATTGCTGGCAGAGGGAAGGCTTGCAGGAGAGTGTGAAGTCCATCACAGACCGCATCAGCACGGGCATCCTGTGAAGATTTGGGGTTTCCAAAGCAGCCTGGATGCAACAGGGTGCAAAAACCCATCCGGGCTTCTCTGAAAATCTCAGCCTGGCAGGATGAGGAGCCAGCGATCGCAGCGAGGAGCTCTGATCAAACAGAGCCAGGCTCGCAGCAGCAGACAATCTCTAATATTCATTCACGGCGATAAACATTTGTGCTTAGAGATCCGGCCTTTCTGAAACACAGATAGCTGCAGAGGTCTCAAAATGTGTGAGACCTGGTAGTGAGTGTCCATTTATAGTCTGCAACTCAGACTGTGAAAGGAGCCAGGGGAAGTCCAAGGCCAGGCTTAGAGAGGGTAAATTGAGATCTCTTTGTAAAGTTGGTACAAAGGGCCCATTAGCTCCCTTACACCTGGGCTATAGCTGTTCTTTGTCCTGCAGAAGCATCAAGGGTCCCCCATTTTACAGGCAGATCCCATATGTTGGGTACTCTACAAACACAGGAGTAAAAGACAGCTCTCTGAAGGGTTTGCAACCAAGTAATCAGTATTCTAATCATTTATACACCTAATGCAAATCTCACGAAGATGAAAAAAAGAGCTTTCTGAGACCCGTTCAAAGCTCTGCAGAAATTACCCCCCAAATCTCGCTGATTCAAGCAGAGAAAGATTTCCTCTATGTAGAGGTTTGCAACCGTCAGGCAGAGTTCTCAGGCAAGAATAACTATGAAATTCTATAGGATGGCTCGTAAACCATAGGAAAAAAAAAAAAAAAAAAAAAAAAGCTCTCATTTCCTACTCAAAAATTCCCAACGGCTCATTCCCAACGGGCAGGCATGCCAAAGAGCTGCTGCAGAGAGCTGGCTCCCCTTCCACACCGGTGCTTCGCCCTGGCTGAGAACCAGGGAGCCGGGGAAAAAGCGTGGGCAGGCTCCGGGCTCTCGGCAGCTCCCCAGCGCTCAGCTGTGTTGGCAGCACCAGGGTTAACCACGGCGGCGCCCTGTAATGCAATGATTTCTGGTTTATTTCAGCAGGGGAAGTGTGTCCCGGCCTGATTAGCCCAATGGTTTCCTCTTTTCCCATAACCTCCAGACCCCCATGGCCTAAGTGTTTACTTTCTGAAATAAAAAATCTGCTAGTGTTTTTCTTTTTTCGGGGCATGTGTATTTTGGGAGGATTCGGGGGGAGGAAAGTGGAGAGGGGGAGTTGAATGGGATGGGAGGCTTGCATACACCTCCCTTCTCTCTCCCACCCCTCACCCCCAGCTCCTTTCCAGCTGCAACCTCTGAGCTGAGACTTCTGGCTTCAATGTGAGAGAGAGAGAGAAAGGGAGAGAGAAACGTATTAATGAGAGAGTTCAGTCTCTTGCTTCAGCAGCTATAAACACAGCGAACATCTGGAGGGAGAGAGAGGTGCTTCATGCTGCCAGGAGCTGAAAGAAACAGGCTGTTTTCAGGGTCCCAGCCCCCCCCCCGCGCTCCCCACGTCCCCCCTCTGCCTGCCCTGCACATAGCTCTCCTGGCATCACCCAGCCAGAGGGAAAATAGTAGCTGGCCTCACACTGCTCTCCCTGCCAACGTGACAAAGCCCACCGAGGTGCTGCTACAAGAAAAGTTGGTCACGTCCAACCCAAACCCTCTAGAGAGGGGGCTCAGCTGCCTGCTGCCCCCCAAGGCAAGAGCTTGTGGGTCCCAGCATGGTGCTGTAGGGAAAGGAGGTTGGGAAAGCTCAAAAAAAAAAGCAGCTGTGCTTTGTATGGTGTGTTTGAAACGAGGGTTTGGTGGCTCAGGAGAGGCACCCCCTCTGGAAAAAGAACCAGGTACATCCACCTCACTCCGTCCCTAGAGGGGGATCAATCCTTCTCCAAGACCAACCCAAAATGAGACATCTTCTGCAGTCACCCTCAAGTCACCACAGAAGCCCTGGACAGCTTGTTGCTTAGGCCCTTTCCTCCTTGACTCTACATCAAGTTATTCCTTCCCCGTGGCATCCCAAAGCTGCTCCTTTTCGCAGTGGTCCTGGTGTAGCGCCTAACTTGTGTTTTCCCTCTTGCTGAGCTCCTGTCCCCCCATTATAACGGAGGCAAATCCACAGGTGTCACCCCAAAAACCAAGCAACAACCTTCCCGTTTTCACCCAGCCACGTCCAGGGAACCAACGCCCTGTTCGGGGCACGATTCCCCCCTGCGCGGCAGCTGATCCCCAGCTGACACCAGTCTGCGGCTCAACTGGGAACAGAGCTCAGCGCTCATTCTCTGGTGATGACCCAACACCCAGGGAGCTCCCTTGGGTTTCGCCTTGGAGGGGCGAGACAGGGATTTTTCCAGAGTCAGGCAGGAAACAAACGGCAAAGCGAAAGCCTGGATTTTTGTCATTCTATGGCTTCGGCGCAAATAAACCTCTCCCAAGCGCTGACGTGCAGCAGGGAAAGCAGGAGCATCACTAGGTATCGTAGGTGTTTTCCCTCACCTGCGAAACAACAAGGATCCACACAAACCAAGGATTCACTGGGTCCAGCTCCCAGTGAAGAGCAAACCAGTAACTGCTCAGCATCCTTCACTGGACCCTCACGAAAGGGCCAGGATGCCACAGGCAGCCCACAGCTCTGCAGGTCATTCACAAGGCGTAGAGAAATCTTTTCTCTCCACTGACAGATCGGAGTAAGTGCCCTTAATGGAGAAAATAAATGGAGAAATTTAAAAAAAAAAAAACCTGGAGCGCCCTAGTAGGTGCGGCACATCTTTAACACCAGTGAAACGCCCAAAGACTGCCAGGAAGAAAAAGGGTGAAAGAAAAACCCATTCCAACCGGGCAATAAACCAGCGCCAGACCCCAAGGCTTGCAAGAGGCTGCGCCGCGTCGCCGGCCAGAGGATGACAAGAGAGCCCAGCAGAAAGGGCTTGTTCATCCCCCCGGGCCCGAGCCAACGGCCAGGGAGGGCTGGGGATGGGGGGAACGAGCAGCAGCAGGTTGGGCAGAGGCAGGATTGTGTGCACGGCTTTTGTTGAGCCTTGAAATGAATCAGCATCCATCGCCTCGGCTCTCCCTTGTCCCTTGTTGGGGGGGGTGGGAGGGCTCACCCCTTTTTATCTACCCCCTGTTGTGTTTCCCTTTGCTTTCCTCCACGTCCTCGTCTATTAAGGAGGGAGAGGATGGGCGGTCCGGTCCAGGAGAACCGCTGGAGAAGTCCTGCTGGCTCTCGCAGATGTGAGTGCCCTGTGAAAAGACGCCCATTCATCTCTCGGAGAGCGTGCGGGGGAGGCGGCAGCAGCGCAGGGGAGGGGGGGAAGTGTTGGAGGAGGCTGAGAAAAGGAAGGAGGCCGCAGTTAAAAATAGGATAAAAGGACATGAAAAAAAAAAAAAANCGTGTGGACCTGGAAGACGGCCCAGAAACCGCTCACAGAAAGAGCTTTCCTCCGGGGATCTCCACCACGGAAAGAGCAGGTCTCGCGGCGAAGGAGGGGGGCAACGTGGGGAAAAGCAGGGAGGGTTCGCCACGGAGGCAGGCGGCTCCCGTGGGACCCCTGCCTGCAGCCCAGGCTGAGCTGAGAGCCAGGCTCGGAGGAAGATTACAGAATTATCAGGGTGAGGGCAAAGGGAGGGCATCCCGATTTTGCGGTCGCGGGGCGACGTGGCACGTTGCAATGCGTTTCTCCAGCTGCAAGGGTTTCGCTTTCCTGCCATGGCCCAAGCTGCGGGGACCCCGTGTCCGTGAAGGACCAGGGGGTGGGATGCAGGTTGGCTGTGTTAGGGATGCACCACCCCCAAAGCTAATAAAGCCAAAATATTCTGGGCTGAGAGGTGGCACCAAGCCAATGTGGCCAGAAAGCACCAGCCACAGACTGGGTAAGGCTGGTCTTTGTGCCCTGCCCTCCCACAGCATTGCCTGAACCCTGATGGGTGCTGGGGATGAGCCCAAGGTGATGCCTTTTACTTGTGACAGTGTCTCGGTGCAAGAAGCCCGACCAAAATCAGCAGGATTGCTTTCAGAAGCCGAGTCAGTCCTGCAGCTCTTAATTTCTTCTCTAGAAAAGGCTTTCATTTCACTTCTTGCCTTGCAAAATCCCGAAGACACTCCCTCAAATGCTCCCAAAGTGCTGGGAGCACCTTCAGTCCAAGGGTGCCAATTCAGCACAACAGTCGTAGAAACTTCTCCAGCCAGAGTCATTTCATCCCTCACTTGCCATTAACAACAGCTTTATCTCCCCTATCACTAAGGAAAACAAACCCACTCAGAGTGGAAGGGGCTGTCAAAGTGGCCTTGGCTCCAAAAGGCAGCGCCGCCAGGACTGTGTCCGTGCTGAAATTGCAATACTGCTCTCAAATCTTTTCCCCCGTTCCGCTTTTGTGCCTAACCTTGTCTCGGCCAGAAAGGATACTATTACCTTAGGAATTAAACACACGGCGCTCAGCGTGGCTTTCAGCATCCTTTCAGCAAAGCTTGCTGTCTCGGGCAGACACGTGGCACCCTTAATTTTGGCCACCAGATGGTTCAGCCGAGGTGCAATTGGCCTCCACACTCCTCTTCCCACCCGTCCAAGGAGCAGGGGTAGTTTTCATGAACAGGCAGCAGCTCCCTTCTCGCTGGTTATTTTCTAGCACCTCTGGGATGTGCCCTTTGTGGGCTGCAGACCCCGTTTAGGTCAATTCTCTGGACAGTGCTAGTCCCACCATATGCACCAGAGATCGTGGTAGCAAGCTAACAAATAAAACTGACTCCATACCATTTCCAAATTTTTGCTTTTTCAAAGGAAAACCAAAAAACCACCACCTTCTTGTCTCAATCAACAAGCTAAATCCACATCAGGCTTTCCTGTATCCGTATCACTGAATAATCTAATCAGATGTCAAGCACAATGTAAATAAACTCACCCAAGCTTCAAAGGCAAAATATCTTCTCTAAACGCAAGCAGCTCTAAAACTTACAGAAATGCTGTGGGTTTCTATTGCAAGAGGATATATTCACACTTGCATTTTCCTTGTTGACTTGTTTCTTTCACCAACATCAAGACCATGAAAACCAAAATAGCCTCTAGTACACCAGAAGAATAGATGACAAATGGTTTTAATGTGCACCCGAAACACAAAGGAGAAATGAAAGACCGTTCCTGGCGGTATATACAAATGAGAGTTTCCTCTCATTTAAATTTAGCAACTGCTCTAGACTGAAGAAACACCAGTATTAAAAAAAAAAATAAAAAAATCAGAGAAAGAGCACTTTGCACAGTAACAGGAAGAACTGAAGAGTAATTCTTAGTTATTGCAAGAGAATCAGGGGCCTGTCCTGCCCGTCCCAAAGTACTGAAAGTTTGATTGAAACCTGTTGGAGACAACGACAGCTTTTTTTTTTGTTGGGTTTTTTTTTACTGGCTTTGCTGAGGTTTGAACCAGGCTCCAGTCTCTGCAATGAGAAATTTCACAGACCCAGCATGGGGTAATGAAGATCTGGGTTGCAGATATGTTGGTCCCTGGAGAGAGCACTTTCACAGAAAAGGGGAGAGGGTAGGGAAAAAAAAACACAAAGAAAACTTTCCAGGCACAGATTTGCAAAATGTTTGAGTAAATCCAAATGCTGCAAGGGCAGATTTCATCAGAGCAGAGTTGACATCATGCTGAGAGAGGTCACCCACAGGAGTTGAGCAAATAGCTGAAATAAGAACGGCTGGGAATATGCAGCAGAAGTTTCACTCCAGCCACAGGCGCAGCGCTCTGCGTCCATCTCCTGCTCACACACGAGTGCTCACCAAAGGAGAAAAAGAAAAAAAAAATAAAAATCAAAATGCCTGAATATTTGCCAAGGAGAGATTTGGAACTGTACGTTTGACCGCAGCAGTCGCTGGTTCTGCTGAACTCTTTAGCTGCAGAAAAAGTCTCTAAACATCAGGACTTTTCCCCTCCCAAGAGGCCAATGTGCATAACTAACGAGCCGGGAACAAGTCACAGAAGACCAACACATGCCATGCAAAAGCTTACATGGGATTTAAGTGCTTCATGATAGGCTTATGTGGGACTTAAGTGAAACATAAACTTCATATTGGCCCTTTGCAAAGGTCACATTCGTGCAACTCGAGCTCTTTCTTGAGTTCCTGTGGTTGGCCTGTGCCATGGCGTACCTGAGCCCTCTCCTGCCGCAGCTCAGCCAGGCTCTTTGGTGGTGCCTCATCACCCGTCCCGCAGGCAGGAGGACCAACTTGCCGCCCGACATCTGCCCTGCCCGTCGGTTATACAAGACACAGCCCAAACTGCAAGCTCAGATCGAGCATTCACGGGTTGAACAACGTGCAGGGCAAGAATTAGTCACCGGTGATTTTGTAACGACTTTCAAATTATGAATGCATTAGAGAAGATGATCATCTAGTCCAAGTCAGTGAACTGCTTTAGCTGTGCAACACATTGCAACCGCACAGCCTTAACAGCACAGTGTGACCACACATCTCCAGCTGTACTTGCCTGAAGACCACGCCACTGCCCTCCCAAGGAGGGAGGTGATGAACAACAAGACTCAGACCTCTCCAGCTCCTTATGAGCCTCCATGAAGGCCTCATCACCTTACCAAAGCCACCAACAAGGACATCAGTCCTGCAAACACCATGAGAAATGCTGAAGAAGCAACCAGCAGGTTGGCAGGTCTACCTTGCCCATGGTATCCTCCTGGAGATCCCCATGTCTGTCAACCCCCCAGGGAGCAGTAACCATGGCTGCACTCCCTAAATGCAGGGGAAGGACTTGCATTTGATGTTGTTTTTTTTTTATGTCCTGGACATCAAAATCACCACCCAAAAAGAGGAGAGGGGTACTCCCAGCCAGGCACCCATGCCATGGTGGAGAAGAAGGAAGCTCCTGTCCTTCAGCATCACTCAGATAGGAGGACAAGAGTTAAACAAAGTGGGTTTAAGGTTTTTATTTGCTTTCTGGCCCCGTCTCCATTGAGGGAGACTCTTGAGGGAGGTACCAACCTGGTGACGCTGTGGTAGGTGCCCTTTGGCTGCACCAAGGGCAAAACACCCCGACAAATGAAGTCAGGACTGGGGCAGAAAGCAAATATAGGAGGAAGGAGACAAGGGACACGCACTGGACAGCAAACAAGACGATTCTTTTGTGGGGATTTAAGGCAGAGGGGATGGGGGGGAAGGCGCCGTCCTGGTTTGCAATGCCACCCCCAAAATGGTGTCCTACCCGTGCTGTAGTGCTCCAGGCCAGTGGGCACCTCTTGCGTGGCGGGCTCATCCCAGAGCGGGCAGCACGTCCTGGGCTGGCAGCAGGTGGCCTGAAAGCCACAGGTCACCCAGGGATCCTCGCAGGGGCCGCCGGCACCTTGTTTCTGGGAGCAGGAGAGGGAAAAACGTCAGGGGAGCGAAATGGCCGCCCTCGTGCGAGGTGGCAGAGCGCTGTTACCCTCCTCCCCCAAATTCAGGCACAAAGCCCTGAGACGGCAGGGTTTGCTCCAGGGAAACCGTGTCGTCCAAACTCACCCGCCTGAGGGGCATCGCGTTGGGGCCAAAAAGGCCCCTTTTTAAACAAACCGGAGGGAAAAATAATGGAGGCCTGCAGTGAGGCTGCGCTCAGCAAAGGTGGTGGCGGGGACGGGGCTCTCCTCAGGGCTGGCCCTCCATGAGAGGAGGGAATGTTTCAGCCCTTATTTTTCATCAGGCCCCACAGCCCCCCAAAAATGTGGGGGCCTGTGAGGAGGTGGGGGGACCTGGCCAGGGGGCAGCCCTGGCACCATGGGGGACCCCGGCCCATGCTGGTGGGAAGTGGGGCAAGGCGTCCTGTTTATGTTCCTGTTCCTATTTATAGCGACATTATTTGTGGTTACATTCATGTTTACTTTTATATTTGCCTTGTTCGTGTTTATATTTGTGTTATTTATGTTTATATGTCCATGGACGTGCACATATATACATACATACATGTGTATATACACATGTGGTATGCACACATGAAGTATATACACATTTATATGTTTATATACACTTCTGTATCATTACATATATATTGCACAATACACTGTACTATTATATGCTTATGTGTCATATATTATAAATATATACATGCATTGATATGTGTGACATATGCATATATATAACCACACATATGTAACCCTCGGTTATAACTGTCATTATATATTACATATGTTTGGTTTTATTGTATATAAAGTTGTATTTAAACTTTATAAAGAAAATATATGTATT
>QJSC01020716.1:1255529-1274367 GCA_003697955.1 Calidris pygmaea | reverse complement strand
TACATATGTGTGTGTATATATATGGCATATAATATATATGGTACATATATGTGTATCTCTTGTATAACATATGCATCATACATATATGTGTATACCTTGTATATGTCTCGTATATAACAAGATATGCATACATATTAATAAATTCAGGATGTTTTCAGGCATTATTATTATTATTAGTAGTAGTATTATTAGTATTATTTCCCTGCAGGGAAATAGTTTTGCTTCATTTCCAATCAATATTTTAAAGCTAAGTGCGTGCTCAGAACCCCTTAAAGGAAAAATATCGAGCCGCATTAGAAATATTTCATGTGTCAGAGTGGTGTTTTCTTCCTCATTTGGTGAAAATTTTGCTTTCTAGCAAGGCTTCTGCGCAGGCCAGTGTCTTGGCTCAGAGTTACAGCTTTCATCTGACCAGAAATACTGGCCAGTATTTCTTTGGACAAAGGTATATGTTACACTAAAGAGATTTATTTCCAGACTAAAGGGATTTATCTCCAGTTTCGTACCAGTTTGGACAGGGCATCGGCGACCGTCAACCGTGTCCCTACGGGTCCTAGGGTGAGATTGTATATAATAGGTATTGGTGAGTAGTCGACATGTCTCTGCTCGACGGAGTCCTCTCCCTCGTGGTTTTAACGGGGTTTTTTGGAGCATCCACATCAACCGACCCTTTCCCAGAGCCCGATCTGCTTTGTGCTGGTCCCGCTGCCTCTGTCCCTGGCAGGTGAAGGTCAGTGCGGGGAGTGGAGGCTCCGGGACAATGGTTTGCCCAAACAATTACAGAATCACAGGTTGATATGGGGTTGGAAGGGACCTCTGGAGATCATCTAGTCCAACCCCCTGCCAAAGAAGGTCCACCCAGAGCAGGTCCCACAGGAACATGTCCAGGTGGGGTTTTGAATGTCTCCAGAGAAGGAGACTCCACCACCTCCCTGGGCAGGCTCTGCCAGGGCTCTGCCACCCTCACAGCAAAGAAGTTTCTCCTCATGTTGAGATAGAACTTCTTATATTCAAGTTTGTGCCCGTTTCCTCTTGTCCTGTCCCTGGGCACCACTGAAAAAAGACTGACCCCATCCTCCTGACACCCACCCTTGAAGTATTTAGAGGCGTTGATCAGATCCCCCCTCACTCTTCTCTTCTCCAGACTAAAAAGCCCCAAGTCCCTCAGGCTCTCCTCGTAAGGGAGATGCTCCAGGCCCCTCATCATCTTGGTAGCCCTCTGCTGTCCCCTCTCCAGCAGTTCCCTGTCCTTCTGGAACTGGGGAGCCCAGAACTGGACCCAGTGCTCCAGATGAGACCTCCCCAGGGCAGAGCAGAGGGGCAGGATGACCTCCCTCCACCTGCTGGTCACCCTCTTCCTGATGCCCCCCAGGATGCCATTGGCCTTCTTGGCCACCAGGGCCCATTGCTGGCTCATGGGCATCCTATTGTCCACCAGGACTCCCCCAGGTCTTTCTCCTCAGGGCTGCTCTCCAGCAGATCAACCCCCAACCCGTCCTGGTGCAGGGGGTTATTCCTCCCCAGGTGCAGCACCCTACACTTGCCCATGTTGAATTTCATCAGGTTCCTCTCTGCCCAACTCTCCAGCCTGTCCAGGTCTTGCTGGATGGCGGCACAGCCTTCTGGTGTGTCAGCCATCCCTCCCGGTCAATCCTACTCCCAGTCCTCCTCCCAGCACAGGTGGAGGAAATCCCATTCCCCGTGGAGGGTTTGCAAGCTCCAGAGGCTCAGGTAAGTGCCAGGTAAACACTCGGCATTGGGACACGAAACCTTGGAACCATTTAGCGGCCAACGCCGAGCCCTGGCAGCGAATGGGCTGGCAAAGTCACAGCAGCCAGAGAGGAAAAATAACCCAAATTCCCTTCTTACCATCACTCCAGGGCGAGGCAAAGGATAAGGGGCTGCGTTGCCGATGGTTGTGTCCATATAGTAACTCATCATCTCAGAGGGGCCTGCAGAAATGGAGATGGACATTAGGGAAGCGTGAAAATTGGTAATATCGGTTAAATCTGTGCTTTCTCACAGCCGTATACAAGCTGGGACCAGGCTACCAGCTTAATGAGTTTAAGCTGGAGAAGTTAAGAGGAAAACACCTCCGTATGAATAGCAGATATTGTGATTAGACGTGTTGTATCAACAATGGGAACGCACAGCTCCGTCAGCGTAAACTGATGGGAGCCTGACAATGGTGAATGAATTATCACCTGGAAGCTGATGGGGCTACTCGGAGGGAAGATGAGATCATATTTCCTTTGCTGTAGAATTGGTGGGAAATTGTTGCCAATTTTTTTTTTTTTTTCTATTGACAAAAAGGAAAAAAAGAAAAAAAGCCAGTTTGTTGAGATCAACACCTTTCCTGTAAAAGTTTTGTCAAAACCAGTCTGTTTCACAAAGAACTTTGCCGTTTTCAAGAGACACCTCCAGCTTTCCCGCAGTGTTCCCTTTGCCGAAGCTCTGCCTTGCATTGCTGGGGCTAATTCCTGAGTAATTAGCAGCCCAGCAATTGCTCATCCCAGCCCCACGGGAGCGGGTCACGGTCTCTCACGTGTCATTCCTTGCACGGGATGGACTCCTGCGAGAAAGTCCTCCTGCCAGCGCTGTCCATGAGGTGTGATTTTTGATCATCCCTCAGCCCGTTTGTGTAGGTGAAGGAAGGGGCACCTGGCTCTGGTTTCAAATATGTGGATGTTTTTCCCCCGGCGGAAAACACAGGGCCAAGGCACTTTCTGTGTTTTGGGGAATATGACTTAGAGGTGCCGGGTGGGAAGGGTAAAAAGGGGAGTAGCCTGGGCTGGGAAGGACTCGCTCCGGCAGGATGTGACTCGGAGCCAAGGGGAATGGCTATTTTCATCGTGATACATGGCCACAGCCCGCGAGATGGAAGAGCTGCCTCTGCTTTAACCTCTCTGAGGACACAGCAGCTCCCCTGAAATATCTTCCTTTGGGTTTCTGCCTCCTCTACTATCGACGGTAACACTTGTCCAAGATGTCTTGTTCAGCCTGGAGAAGAGAAGGCTCCGGGGAGACCTTCCAGACCCTTCCAGTTCCTCAAGGGGCTCCAGGAAAGCTGGGGAGGGACTCCTGATCAGGGAGGGGAGCCAGAGGATGAGGAGGAACGGTTTGACACTGAAAGAGGGGAGATGGAGATGAGATGTGGGGAAGAACTTCTTTGCTGTGAGGGTGGTGAGAGCCTGGCCCAGGTTGCCCCAAGAAGCTGTGGCTGCCCCATCCCTGGAGGGGTTCAAGGGCAGGTTGGAGGGGGCTTGGAGCAACCTGGGCTGGTGGGAGGTGTCCTTGCTCAGAGCAAGGAGGGGAACTGGATGGCCTTTAAGGTCCCTTCCATCCCAAACCATTCTATGACTCTGTGATTCTATAAAAACACAGGCCTAGGTTGTCCAGAGAGGTGGTGGATGCCTCATCCCTGGAAAATTTCCAGGTCAACGTGGACGGGGCTCTGAGCAACCTGGTCTAGTTGAAGATGTCCCTGCTTGCTGGAGGGGACTTGATGGCCTTTAAAGGTCCCTTCCAACCCAAACCATCTGTGATTCTGTGGTGATTCTGTCTTCTGGACACGGCCAGCGCACCCACGCTACCTTCAGCCTCCACTTCTGCACTTCCACCAACAAATAGCTCCTGGAGGCACCGGGCTCTGCTCCCAGCCATCCCTCCACCCCTTCCCTGCTCCAGTGGCTACCAAACATCCAGGCAGTGGCCAGAGCCTGCTCCAGCTGCACCTCACTCACCGCTTCAGCAAAGAGGGGCTCCAGAGAGCGTCCCCCACCGCGCTCTGTGACAAATGGCCAAATGTGAAACACCTGCACGTGTGCGTGTGCGCGCATTCAGTGATTATCATCATTTCCTGCTTGGTGTTACTAACTTTTGCTCTAACACCCGTATTTTTTATGTTTTTTTTTTTTTTTAAAAAAAACGTCTCTTTTTAATTCACAAAACTGGAAACTACCCACGCGGTGGCTATTTCTCCTTGCGCGTTGAGCCACCCCAAAAACACACATATCGCGAGTGGCTGTGGCTGAGAAGCCTTAACTAACCCCAGCATCTCTGCACGCCCTCCCAGCCTGCCCTCACCCGGCCTTAAAACAGGTTTGCTCCCATCTCCTCGCAGCTGGGTGAAACAAAGAAGGTGCGTGGAGCTCATTGCTGCAGTTGGGGTTGGGTTGGGTTTGTTTTTTTTTTTATTTTCCTTTGATCAAGAGGCTGAAGCGGCAACAGTTCTCGAGAGCTGCTTTCACGCCTCGCTGAAGGTCGTTTGCGTCTTTCTCCTGATGCCGTTGCCAGCTGAACCTTCCAGCAAAGCACCACACGTTGATGCTCGAAGCAGCATGTGCTTGGGTCATGGGGAGAAGGACTAAACCCATCCTGACACCCAGGACAATGCTTCATGCGGTAAGGAATTGCCAGAATAAAGCAGCACCTGCAACCCTCTCCCCAGCCCTGGAAAAGGGGAATTACCATCTCTAGACAGCAGCTCCAACAGACTGAGAGCAAAGAGAGTTTGCTATTCACAGAATCACATGGGGTTGGAAGGGACCTCTGGAGATCATCTAGTCCAACCCCCTGCCAAAGAAGGTCCACCCAGAGCAGGTCCCACAGGAACGTGTCCAGGTGGGGTTTGAATGTCTCCAGAGAAGGAGACTCCACCACCTCTCTAGGCAGCCCCTTCCAGGGCTCTGCCACCTTCAAAGTCAAGAAGTTCCTCCTCCTCAATTCAAGTTTGTGCCCATTTCCTCTTGTCCTGTCCCTGGGCACCACTGAAAAAAGACCATCCCCATCCTCTTGACACCCACCCTTTAAGTATTTATAGGCATTGATCAGATCCCCCCTCAGCCTTCTCTTCTCCAGACTAAGAAGACCCAAGTCCCTCAGCCTCTCCTCGTAAGGGAGATGCTCCAGGCTCCTCATCATCTTTGTAGCCCTCTGCTGGACCCTCTCCAGCAGTTCCCTGTCCTTATTTGGTTTGTCTCTCCTCCAACCCTCTGTTAAAAGGCATTCGTGGGGTCAGAAATACAACCTCCATGCCCCCATCAAGCCTAAACGCAAGTCAGCCTGATGCTGGTTTAACAACAGAGAGATGAAGGCTCTGGGCTGCTGAAGGGACCTGGAAGCCAAGCCCTGTTGGAAAAAGGCAGATGAGGCGATTCTGTGTGCAAAATAATCCTGCTCCGGAGAAACAGGCATGCAAGGTCCACGATGGGAGGGGGGGGTGACAGCAGAGAGGGAGCTCTGGGGTGCTTTGTCCGGGCTAATTTTAACAGAACTTCCACCACTTCCCATAGGAAACTACTTCACAGCCCAATACATCTCTCGCTGTCAGCAAGTTTCCCTGGTGTTTGAGCCATATTTTTCTTCTCTCCAGCTTCCTCTAATAAGGGCCTAAATAGTTCCTCTCCTCCCCCTGGATGCCATTAGAAGGCTTTAATGACCGCTCGGGAGCTTGCAGCTGAACTAAATTCAATGATGGCGCTCTTCGTGGCAGGTAACTTGGCCGATATTAAGGAAATCACTGCAGATTTATACCAAGATAATCAAGATCCACGGCCTGCTGAGAGCTGTTAATAAATAGAGGGGAATCAGAGCCATTTGGTAAAATCCTTAATGACTTAACAGCTTGACTTCAGTCTTATTGTTTGCTCTTATTATTCCCATCTTATTGTGAAAACATGTGTGGGAGAAACAGCATTTATTTTGGGACTTGATCAAGTACCAGCCAAAGCTATTAGACTCTTGGGTCATTTCTAAACTAAATTAAAATTTTAATTTCATTTCAGCATCCATCCCTCCTCTTTTACAAGAGGGTTTTTTTGTTGTTTTTTTTTTTTTTTTAATAAACGAATTACCAAGCTTAGTTTAAAGAGGGGAAAAGCTGTTTGTCCTCATGATTAACACACGCAGAAGTGAGGAAGGAGTGAAAAATGTATATTAAGACAAAGCAAAATTTTATCTATTGGATATATGAAGACCCTTTACAGTATTCTCATACAGTGGTTTTGTATTCTCTTGTTTTAAGGATGGGGAAAGGGAAGTGGAGTGAGACCACGGTGACTTTCCCATGGCAGAGTCAAGACCAGCAGCTCCCAGCCCTGATTCCCAGTTCAGGGCTCTGTGCTCGGGTCTCCTCTGTCTGTTGTAAAATCCTGTGGCTCAGATTGCTCCCTGATTTCCAAGTTGTAGGAAACTTCACCTCCTGCCCATCCCTCATCCTTCAGCCCAAGTAGAGGTGTCACTGCAGCTGCAGAACAGCATTTGGGCGCTTTTCTCCATCCCAATAAGCCGAAGCCAGGAGGATGAGGCAGCACCAGCCACCCCATCGCAACATTTCTGACCTCGAGAAGGTGAACGAAGACTTGAAAAATGAGAAGCTGCACCTTCAACATGTCCATCCTCCTGGGCTACCTCGCTGGCAGCTCTCTGGCCCAAAGCTGCTTAGTGATAGCCATTTTATTTTTGCATCAAGCAATAATTTATCATCTTTGAGGGGGTGGGGGAAACAGCTTGTGGAAATGACATTCTTCCGCAGGGCCTTAACCCTTGAAATCCTGGCACTTTCCAGGCCGCCTGCCAATTCAGTTCTCAGGGGAAGGAGTGTTTGTTGATCTGTTGGCACGTTAAAAACCTCATTCAACCCATCAAACCCTGGCACCAGCTTAAAATAGAAGGAGCATCCCTAAAGCAGGGTTACGAGGGGTAGAAATGAGCACGCTTCTCGTGCTGCCTGTTTCCAAACCATGCTTTTTAACAGATCGGCCACCTCCTGCCTCCCTTTCCCATCAGGGCATCCCACCTTTGTTAGGATTTTGAAACTTCGCAGCGTTCCCCAAGACAATACCCGATGTACCGAAGGGAAGGTGGGCAGGGCAGTAAATAAAGACGCTGGGGTAAATAGGGGAAGGGAGCAATCGCCCTCCTGCACCCGCCGTAAAGACGGCGAGAGATTAAACCCCTTGGCCGAGGTCAGAGGAAGATGATCCGGGATGGATGGCAGCGCTCAGGAGATAACGCCGGGACGGGGGAGGTTTGGACCAGTCTCATACACACACACTAACGCCCACCAGCCCTCGTTCTCTGCCCGCGGGAGCAAACTGCTTTCTGTTTGACACTTCTCCGTTACCCTGCCCATTCATCTGTTACTCAGCTGCTATTTTATAATTAATAACGCCACCAAACCTGCAGTGATGGCAAAGAGAGGGGTTTCGGGGGGGGGGATATTAAACAAGAGAGGCTGTGGCCGTTAAACCCCACCGCTCTCTCTTGGATCCTCGCAGCTACGTGCTGTTGCAGGAAGATGTGAATGGATGGTGGTTGGGGGGGGGGGGGGTGTTAATTAGGTCATGTGTTATCTGACTCATTAATTTCCCTCCGTGAAATAATCGCCTTACAGCACGTCACGGGCCAGATCCTCAGCTGGGGCAAAGCGAAGGGGGAAAGAACCAGGCGAGTTTCCTGCTGTTCGGGGAGGGATCCCCTGCGGCAGGGAAGGGTCTGGCCCCGCAAGGAGCACGCGTTCCCTGTCTCAGAGAGCCCAATCCCCCCATGGCAAAGGGGATTTGGCCAGGGATCGGTGGCCCAGCTGTAACTCTGCTTTTTACTCCAAATTCCATGTGTGACCCGCAGCGGGATGCTGGGGACCAGCCGGGGCTTTGAAAACCCCACCGAGCACCTCTTACATTAAGTATCCGAACCACTTTATAAAGTTAAGTTACCTTTCATTTCCCTGTGCCTCAGGGAGGTCGGGGGAAAATAGCACCGGGGTGCTCCCTGATTTGGGGGCCACACCTGGTACCCCAAAGGCGAAGGGGTGAGGTCCCAATTGCACAGAACACCCGACGGGCTCCCACCCAGGTCCCCGCCGCCAGGTGAGCGGTGCCATTCCCTGCCGCCCGAGGCAAAAATGCCCTGGGTAGCCCCCCCCCCCCAAAAAAAAAAAATCTGGCTTGCCAGAAAGCTGTTTACACGCCAGGCAGGGGTGAGCTTAAAAAAACCAGCTGGATTAGTGGCAGCGTGAGCAGGAAACCGCTCCGGACCCAGCCCACAGCCCCCAAAGGTGTCAGTTGACAGCGCAGGATGGGAAGTCAGTGGTAACTGTAATACCAAATGAGCGGCCACATGCAAAGCAATGATTTAGAGACTAATGGGAAGGGGGAAGGCCTTGGGCTGTGCTCCTCGGGGGCTCGAACCTCCCACCGGCTCCTTTTTGGGCTGGGTGAGGGGTGCAGGATGGTGCCCTTCCCAAGGAATGGCAGCGGCACGTCCCTGCGGCTCCAATCCCTCCCGAAAGCAAACGCTGGCACCTGTGGCACTCTCTGCCCTTTGGGGGATGGCATCGTTGTTGAAACCACGCGGAGGTGCCCCAGCGAACCCCCTTACAAGCATCTCTCCAAAGGCAGGGACCAGCCCCACTCTGAGGGGTCCGCTCCTTGTCTGTCTGTCTGCCTGTCTGTCCGTCCGCAGGGCTGGAGGGAGCATCCAACCTCACTTCTCCCCCCACCCTCAGCACAAAAGCAAGCCAGCCCCCACCCGATCCAAAATGCAACCCAAAACAGAAAAGGAACTGCAAATTTAATCCACTGGGATCACGCCAAGGCACAGCCTTCTACCTAGATGAGGGAAACAATAATGTTCTCCTAAACGTACATATAAACTTTATATACTCTCTCTATATATAAAAAAGGATTTTTAAAGGGAAGCATCAGCTGAGACATTTACAGACAACCCTGCAGTACTGCTAGCGAGCACAGGAATCAGCTACTGGGTGAAACTGGAAATGGAGAGATTAAAAGTAAACCCCCAGCAAAGCAAATCTCAGAGATGTCCTGAAAATGGACACAGGTACCTCCAACCCACCAAAGAGTTTAAAGCGACTCTCTCCCCACCGCCACTTACTGCTGCGCTGAAAGACCAGGGGGGAAAGCTGGTGTCCTCCACGGCTTCCCACACTTGTCTCCGATCTCTTCCCAACTACCTGGCGTTATCCTCCCGCGCCGGAGCCGGAGAGGATGGAAATACCATAGTGTTTGCAGCAGGGCCGCCTATTCAAAGGGAGGGGGAGTGGTCAGTCCCGCATCCAGGGCGGTGGGAAAGGCGAGCTCCACGCCGCTCACGCTCCGGCCGGGAGAAAAACCCACCTCTGGCAGATGTCACGCCGATGGGATAAAAAAAAAAACCACCAAAAAAAACCCCCAACAAAACACCATTGCTTGGAGGTGGTCGTGGGGGGCAGCCCCCCCCAGCGCGGGGTGCCGGGCTGCGGTGGTGGTGGCCTTTGGGTCTGGGCTGCTCCTGAGTCCTGTAAAGCCATCCGAGGGCTCCTCAGGGCCCCCCAAAATCCCCGTGAAGTGGAGCTTCTTCTGGCACGGCGGCTAAAAACCAGGCACGGAGAGGGCAGCCAGGGTGAGGGTTTTTTCCCAGCCCTGCTCCCCAGACCTCAGCTCAGCTGCCGGCTCTGCCTGGAGGTGCCTGATGCCAGAAACTGCTCCTTCCTCCTAAAAGCTCCCCTGGGCACCTCTGCCTTTGCTGCACCCGGGAATATCCCAGGGCATCTCTGGGCTTTCTGGTGCCTGCCTTACCCCCAACCCTGCGAAGGATCCAGCTTGGCACCATACCCTAAAACCCCTTTTCACATGCCTCTGGTACCAGGCGTGCCAAAAAAATCCACCCCACGGTAGCTGCTGCTTGTTTTTAAAAGTATAAAAGCTGAAGAAATATCCCCTTACATATGGCACGGAGAGGGGAGATGCTCAGGCAGCAATAAAAGTGGATGGTCCCAACCTGCATCACCCCAAGGAATGCTTTTAATGCAGATGGTTAAAGGTGGCCACAGTCTCTCAGGAGAGGAGAAGGATGCCAGGACCAGAAGGGAGTATTTTTCAGGCTGGGCAGGAAAAGAGAGGGGGCAGAAATACAGGTTCTCACCCCCAAAACCTCAGTGTAAATCACCCAAATTACCCATTCCACTCTGGGAGAGCAGGACCTGGGGCTGCCCTCTCCTAACACCTCTGCCTCCCACCTCCAAAGCCCCAGATGCTGGCTGCAGGAGGACGTGCCCATCCTGCCTCTCCTGCTCTCGCTCTCCAGGCAGCAAAAGTGCCTTTTCCTCCAGGAGAGGGCTCCAGGCTGAAAATCCTCTCTGGCTCCAGCACAGATCCCCATCACGCCGCCCTGGTGAGCATCCGCTCAGGCTGAGCCCTTGCCAGCAGCCCCAGGAGTGGGGCAAAGCCCAGACACCAAGGCTCACGTATGTGCTGCTCTGGGATATTTTATTTATGGGCAAAATGGGAGGCTGGGAAGAGCTGCAAACCGTAATATCACAGCCACAAAGAGGACACAGCCGTGGGACCCACCCCTTATTGCACCGAGGCCGACATATTCTGCTTGCCAGGATATCTGCAGAAGTGGCTGGTTTTCAGGGAAGTTTGCAGCATCCTCATGATTTTTTAACTCAGCCTGTACATCTACGTACTGTCCCTGGAAATCCGGGCTGAAGCACCGACCGGTCTAGGGAGAGAAATAATTCCTGGAGAGCTCCTTTCCCAGTCTAAAAATGGGTATTTTGGATGTTCCAAGCTCAGTGGACATTTGCAAAGTGCAGACCTAAACTGAGTTTGCTGTCACGTGAATAATTTCTGCCTCCACGGGGCTTCTGTGGCATCCACTGCTGCCAAATGCTCCCCGGAGAAATCAGGTGTGCAACACTGTAGTGTCCACAGGCAGAAAGGACCCCCCTGTTCTTCACTCCCCCACCCCGGGAGATTGTGCAAATGCACGTAGTGACACGAAAAAACACCCCAATATTTCTGCTCATAAAACTACTAACAAGTTCTTCGAGGATTTTCCTGAACTCCTAAGAATGAATCTCTATTTTAGCCATTGCCCTGACTTAGAAACACCCAGCTACAGGTGGCCCAAACATACGTTACCTGTTGGACTCCCAGCCGTAAGGCACGGAGCGCTCTTGTAGCTTCTTTTAACGCAGGAAATTATTTACAGGGTTCCCATCTTCTCAGGAAGGTTTCCAGCCTCCTGGGCCTTTGGTACAAAGGCTGGGTCACGTCTGAGCGCCAAAGGGGTGGAACGAGTCCAGCAATAAAATTTTGAGCTGGGCAACTCTTCCCAGCGGCTGCAAACAAGATGTCCTTCCCCCGGCTGGAGGCTTTGCTCTGCAGCAGATGCTCCCTCCGATAATCTAGATATTAACAGCGTTATGGCTGTCCGACCGTCTGCGGAATGGAGAGGCTTCTGGCTTCTTACGAGGCAGGACGACGTCTGCTGCATGCAGGTCACCTCGCTCCACTCACAGAACATTAGAATCATCGAATCGTTGAGGTTGGAAGGGACCTTTCGGCTCATCGAGTCCAACCATCAACCCAAGGCTGCCCAAACCACCACTGACCCATGTCCCTCAGCACCACGTCTGGCCAGCTTTTAAATACCTCCAGGGATGGTGACCCAACCACTCCCCTGTTCCAACGCTTCTTACTAACCCTTTCAGTGCAAAAATTTTTCCTAATATCTAATCTTGAGGCCGTTTCCTCCTGTCCCAGCACCTGGTTTTGGGGTCACTGCTGTCACGTCGGTTACCTCAGCCAGCGGCTTCAGCTCACAACAAAAAGTTGGGTTCGATTTCGGGTAGTTCATGGAATTTATCATAAAGCCATTGTTGCGCATCGAGAAGTACTTTCCATTCCAGATGGTTTGGATTTTCTTTGTGCTCGTAAAAAAATGAAATGATTCCTTAATGTTTAACTGAGGCAGTTATTGATGTTTTTACCGAATCTGAGCTGTCTCGTGGATGTTTCAGGGGTTGTGCACTGGCAGGCTGCTAAAATTTAGGGGCACACGGGCTCCTTCTGGAAGGCGCTGGACATAAGTGTCAGCAGAAATAGCCCCTTTCACAATAATCTAAGAAATCCTTCTGAGCGTTTTGCAGCTGGAGGAATGGATGGGAGGATGAGAGAGCATCCTACCACGGGAGAGGGTCAGGGTTTGTACCCTGGAGCTGGGGGTGAACAGGGATCCCCTGGGCAAAGTTCACCACAACCAGAGTTCTCTGAGTGTCACTGACTGTCACCTGCCACGATCCACCCCCCAGCAGCCCCAAATTACTTTCCAGGGAGAGATCCTGCAGATTCGTGGTCCACTTGAGGACCATAAGCCGCTAAGGGTGAGAAGCTGCATGTAATAAACTTCCACATCCCTTTACGGGTCTGTAAGTATCATCATTTCCATATTACGCTGGAAAAAACAGAGCGGGAACTGATCAAATGAGCCTGAGCACCTGAATCTGCTTTCAGTTGGCCTTTTACCTGCTGACCCCTGTCCCAGGGAGCAAAGAAAGGGGATTTTGGAGGGTTCCCTTCCCTGCCACCGTTTGCCCGGGGAGAAGGTGATACAGGCAGATCAAGGAGCTGCCTGGGCTTGTAAATATTGTGGCAGGTTTGCCCAGGTTGCAGCAGCGTTCCCTACGGCCCCTCCTAAAAAACCGAGGCAACGACAGGCAGCCTGTGCCCCAGATGCTTCAGGAATGGTCCACCAAGAGCCCTGCACATCTGGTCTCCAGGTGCTGGAGCTTTTCTGCCACTGGCTGGCCTCGAAAGCAAACCAGAGGCACCACCAGAGCTCACCCCTTCTTCTTCCCAAAGGCCAGGGACAAACACCCGGCTAACTCCCTCCTTGGATGGAGCCCAAGGGTGCTGCGTGCCCCTTCCAAGTCGAGGGGCAATATCTGTCCTCAAAAGCAGGAGAATTGGGTTTTTCCATCCCAGGAGCTCAGATCCATCACCTCCAAGACAATGTGACGGATACAGGGTCCATCTTTTAGTGCATCAGGGTGTACGGGAGCATCCTGAACGCTTTAAAACCGGTCCACACGTGGCTTACGTGAGGCTCTGTGGGGTTAGAAGCTGCTACAGTTAAATCTCCTTCACATGGATCGAGTTAATTGCTATAAACTTGCTCGTCCGTGGTTGATCTCACTTCTACAAGGGGTACGAGAAGGCTGCAGAAACGGGCTTTAAATAATGTTGGTGTCTGAAGCTGTTAGACCAGCCTGGGTGAGACACAACCTGCAGAAACATTCCTTCCTTCAACTCCGAGTTCTCGTTTTCAGTCTATACACGCGACCACAAAGACACAGGGATACATCCATAGATACCCCTACGACCCAAAATAACACCAGGTCCCGTCCACATTTTCACTCTGGAAGGGGAAGTGAGAAATTTCCACTCAGCTCTAACTCGGCTGTTAAGCAAACATCTCTGGGGAAGTTCTAGCCATAATATTGCCAGCCTGGGCCCTTAAGATGCAAACTGGTGAATTTTGCCACCTAAGCACAAAAAATAATCACTTTTCTACAAGCCAACGTAAATGTTATCATTTTACTCTCCTTTCTGCAGGTGCCTGTCCCACTCACACCATTAACGACGCAGGGGAAGGATGCTCAGGAACTCCTGAAAAAGGTAAATCAATTCTCATTTATGAAAACGTTAACGGGAAAATCAGTCATCATTTACCAGTTCTCCCATTTCAAGAAAAATCAGGCCTGTTTGGCTGGGAGGGGGATCTTTTATTAGAGTATCTGATACGCTCAGAAAAAAAACCAACCAAACAGATCGGGTTTCATCCCACATACCCTCTTCAAATCTGTAAATTAAAATCCTCATCCAAATTCATTTAATCTAGGACTATAAAGCCAGATTTCAGAAGTGCTCTTTTCCCAGGCAAGCATATAAATAAAGATCAGATTTACAAAAATGCTATCAACTAACAATTCTTGCTCGAACACATCTGGCCAGATTTCAAAATGAATTCAGCAGCCAGTTAATCACTTGCTCTTTATTACTTAACTTACTATTAGCATGGGGGTAAAAAAAGAGAGATATTTTTATTTTCTTTTATCTGCTCAAATATTCCCCACATCTCGCTGCAGTGAAATTCAAAACCCTGATAAAAATGTTGACATTTTTAAAAAGTCAACCTCTCCTCAAGCCATTATAAAAATACAGAAAATGAATTGAGATCATTTAACTGCCTCCCTCTGCATCTCCTTTTTTTTAAAAAAAAAAATACGATTAGCACCGCAGTGAAAATGTCATATAAAAGCCATTCTGGAAATAATAAGCAGCTTATTATGGTTAAACTATGATGATAACGAATGGGAAGCTGTAATTATCATCTGAAAGCCGGGTCTCCTCCTGCCGCCTGCTCCCTTCACATACTGGTTTCTGTAGCGTAGGTGGCCCTGCCTGCAGAGCTGGGTGCGGTGGCTTTGGGGTCCTGGGCTTAGAAGACCTCCCTCCCGGCAAGCAGCGCCTCCAAAATTGTCGGGGAAGGGGTGAACCCCCAAAACAATGCTCCTGCTCAGCCCCAAAGGACTGTCAGCAGGGCCGGAGCAGCATCTGGAGAAGGGGCTGCAAAAGGGAGAGCCCAAGCTTTCCATTCGGCTCCACTCAAGGTGGTCCTGGAGACCTTGGGAGGTCTGGTCCCCCCCCCCGCCCCGAGAGAGAGGACACCTCAGGAGCACGGCCGAGCCGAGCATCTCAGCTGCATCCATAAATCAGGTCGTGGTCCCCGGTGCGTGATCCGGGGCCGGGAGACAGGAGCGGTTGGGTTTCCATCACCGCTGCTCCGTGACTCATGGCTTGACTCAGGCCCAAGCACAGCGCGTCCTTTGAAGCCGCTGGGCTTCTCCTTTCATGGCTCATGTCTTTCCAGTGTCAGAAACGCCACTCTGCTGGGGGTGAGACAAAAAACTCGAGTGATGTAAGAATTAAGAGATCTCATTGCATTTGGGTTATATGGCCGGCTGATAAACCTGGGAAACTCTCTTTACTTGTGGCCTTTTCCAATATCAAACTGGCCTTTTTTTTTCTCCCTCAGCTGGTGACACACCACAGAGGACAACAAGGGTCTGGTGGTTTTTACAATAATTTCTGGAGGGCTGAGCTGAAATCTGTGCCCTCCTGGGTACCACGGCCCGGCCAGAAATGTGAGTTACGTGCTCAGCAAAGAAAATATTATTATTATTATTATTATTATTATTATTATTATGATGATGCTGTGTTTCTGCCTGAGGAACCGTAGGGCAGGGAAGTTGTGTGACGTGCCCTGAACACAGGCTGGAGACATTTCAACACGGGGCACGTCTAAACCGATGCACACACGGACGTATCTTACACCATACTTCTTGGTATGAGAGTGAGCTGGGGTGGGGGGGAATACACGGTAGCAGAAAGGTGAGGCTCAGTTCTGTGGAAACGAGTTATTAACATGTCCTTTACCTTTCTGTTTATTTTCCACATGGTTCCAGGTCAAGGAAAGTTTGTCTGTGACAAAGATTAGGCCTTGGGAACAGCTGCGTCTTTTCATATTTAATTCCTGAGCTCCCCCGAGCCGGGATGGATTCTCTTCTGGATCTTCCGCCGATTATCGGGGGGAGCTCAGGCGGGATAACAGGACACAGGTGACATCCCCCCTCCCCTCCCCGGAGGTGTGACGTTCCCCTCCGTGAAGGACACCGAGAGCTGCGGGAGGAAGAAAGGGGAAGAGGAGGCGTAACAGGCGCAGTCCCCCTGGCTGCCTGCCGATGGATGGAGGGGTTATTTATGGCCCCCGGCCGGGGATGGAAGCGCTGGGTCCCACATGTGAAGTGAAAGTGGAAGTGTGTGGGTGGGAGGGGAAGCAGCAGCCTCTCGTTTATCAGCGCTCCCCGGGGGCCCAGCAGGTTTCCACCCGCACCCGGGCTTGCCTTGAGGAGCCCTTCACCTCTCCCAGGTGTCACCCCGACCTCAGGGCCAGGTCCCCACCATCTGTCGTCCGAGGGTGGGTGAGGCAGGGACACCTCCCCAGGACAAGGAAGACCCTCACCATCCTCCTACGACCTGCTCGAGGTGCTTCGTTAGTCTGCCCGTCCTTATTGCAGCTCCCAAAAAGCTGCCCTGGCTGCCTTCCCCCCCTCCCAGCCCTCCCGGGAGCCTGCGGGTTTGAAGCAGAGCAAAAGGGGGGGGATGGAGGGGAGAGGGGGGGGGTCACGGCGGGGTTAGCTGATGAACAGCAAACAATCCGAATTTATGCAAAAAGCAGTCTGGAAAAAATGACATTCCTGGTCGTCTGCATATATAATATACAGAAATCCTAAATAAAGGAGCCAAAGATGTGTCTATGAATTAGACCTTTATCCTTCCAGCATCCCAGAGCTCAGCCCATGAATTTGGGTGAGTTTGCCTTTTTAATTGCTCTGTCTTTCTAATGCAGGCTATTTAGAAACTGCGCGGACAATGCCCTATTGGAAATCAAACAGGTCATTTGGGCTGTGGCTTTTATCGGGGTTTCCACCATCTTAGACAACAAACAAGCCATTAATGTCTGGAAACACAGCTTTGATTTCAGCTTCGAAACCACGGGCCAGATCACTGCCAGGGATGCCCAGTGTCATGTTTAAGGCCAGCCCATGTCCCAGCGCTGATGAATTCCTTCCCTGCCCTCACACCTGTGTGTCCATGAGCACCTCCCATCTCAGTGGAGACGCCCTGGGTTTACAGCCCTGGAAATCAGACCACGGTGTGGCTTTTTCTGGTTGAAAACTCCCAATAGCAAGCAAGTACAGGCTTTGCTTTTGGTCCTAGATTTGGCTCTCCATTAGGATAAGGAGGTTTGCAAAGGATCTCTGGGCTAATTGCTGGATCAACTGCAGCAAACAAGCTGTATCTTCATTAACACACATCCTCTGTGCCCTTGAATAACACCTGGATTCTTCTGCTGATGATTATCCATCTTTTACTACCTACGGGGTCTCTGCCCAAGTCTTGTCCTGTTGCAGATGCTCCTTGGGAGACCCAGCACCAAGTCCTGGTACCCTCATCCTTCATAAGCTGCAAACACTTCGAGTTTTCAGCACAAAGTCCAGGAGAAACTGCATCCCCAAGGTACCTCTGAGCCTCTTGCTCCTGCTGCTGTGGCTGGGTACCCAAATGCTTGCCCATGTTCCCGGCGTGCCAGCCTGTGGGAACCTGCATCCCGGCAGGTTTTCCCTAAGGTTCTTTCCCTCGACATTCCCAGGGCAGAGGTGGCAGCTCCAGACGGATGCCCTGCAGCAGGATATGGAAATTTTGGCTCAGGCTGAGAGCAGGCAAGAAGCAGAGCCCGGCTCACAGGAAAGGCTGATGGAGAGCACCGTGGTGGAGCATCACCGGGCTGTCACTCCCATCCCACTTTTCCCAGATGGAGAACGCCTTGAGCTTCACCAGGCAGCGACACCGTGATGTTGGGTTTCTCTTAGCCCCTTGGGCAAGCTCCAAGCCTCGATTTTCCACTGGCAAACCTCAATCTGCCTTGCCAAGTGGCACTGAAAGCATCTGGGACCAGAGCACACGTGGCGCCGGGGGCCAGATTTCCCAGCGGGTGAGACGCCCTGGTTGCCCAGCCTTTCCCAGAGCTGCAGGTCGCGGGTGGCTTCTCTGTTTCCCACCTGCAGCACAATCTCACGGTGCAAAGACGAGGCTTCTCCTGTTGCTTCTGACTGAGGGAGGAACACCCGGGGCTGGCGACATTAACCCTCGTCCTTATCCGGAGGGTCTCGCGCAGCTGAGTCCCTTGGTTTTTGAAGTCAGCAGGGGTCTGGCCTGGGGAAAGTTTACGGGACGAGTTTTGGTTTTTGAAGCCGCGTCCAAAAATCAGCGAATGCCGTTTTCAGCCCCTCGCGAGGACCCGAGGCTCACGGCGCCGCTTCGCTCGGCGCCTATAAATCTCCCTCGGAGACTTTATAAATCTCAGCCGGGAGTTGCGTTTCATTTTGGCCACCCTGGGCACGAGCACAGGGCGCTGCCGCCAGCAAGGGACGCAGCCTTGCTTATCCTAATGCAAAAATAGGAGGGGAACCTGCTTTTTTCGGTCCCTCCCTGAGCATCTGTGGGCTGAAAGGGACCTTGCTGAAACCCGGAGCAAGCTGAATTTACCCCCTCCCTGAAGGAGCTTCATTAGCTCACGCAGCCAGCTCCAGATTTTAATGGATGCAGCAAATGGGAGAAATAAAATAAATACTACAATCAAAGTGCTTGAACCTACGCCTCGTCTATGCCAACACAAACCCTGAATCGGAGGAAGCATTAGGCTAAATATAGATCCACAAGCAAAATCGGAGAGCTTTTATTTTTTTTTTTAATTTTTTTTTCTAGGTTCATACTGTAAAACATCTGCTGAACAGTTTCCTATAACTGTTTTTGGCTTTTAAATCAAAGAAAGAAGAAACAATGTCCCATTTTTGTAGGGAGAAAAGGAGGGGGGGAATAATAGACCTTCCTCTCAAGGCAGGATGACAATAAGGATAGAAATAGAAAGGGGGAGAGCTTTGAAACATCTTGAGGCCAGACAAGAAAGTGGGTGGACGGCAGGTTCAGGTATCTATCTCTGCTTGCTTTGGCTGCTCCCCATTTCCAGGGAGAGCTGGTGAAACTGCTGACAGCCCGAAGGGAAAACCTGGGGGGGCAGAGCCGGGTCGTGCCCGTGGGGCCGTGGGTGAAGAGGGAGCGGAAAATCCAGGGGGGATGCAGCAGCACCAGGGGTGCGTGCCTGGGGTTTGCCAGGAGGAAAAAGCCATCATTTAGCAGGAGAAAGAAGGGGAAGGGCTGTGCTGGGATCGTAAGGGCTTTCTCCTCAGCCTGAGGAGAAAATCCCCTGCTCCTTTCAGCATCTCATGGTCACCTCCTACCTCCTCGGTGGCCACCTCCACCACCTGCAGCGGCCGGAGAGGTCCCCTGCACCCAGGGATGGTGGCCTTGGGCTGCCACCTCTGTGTTTGGCTGCTCAGAGCCACCTCCACCGAGGCCACCGG
>QJSC01020716.1:1223004-1247385 GCA_003697955.1 Calidris pygmaea | reverse complement strand
CCCGGCACTGCACGCCCCGGCCCGGGGCCACCGGCCGAGCGGGAGCCGGGTGAGCCCCAGCCAAGCCTGGGGCAAACCCACCTCCCTCCAGAGAGGCCACCAGCTCTGGCAGGTGCAGACGGGCTCGGGGAGGAAGACTCACTCCTCTCCCGTCCCCTCCTCTCCTCCGGGGAGGCGAAGAGTCGCAGGCAACACGCTCTTTTCCTATTAGATCGGCTGGAAAACGTGCCCCAGGGTTAAAAACCCGTAAACTCGGCTTCTTTTCGGTTCACCTTGGCAGGATCTGAAGCGCAGCGGTGCTGTTAACAGATCCGGATCGTGCTTTTCATCTTAATTTTGCACCCAGTGGATTCATTCACTACCGGCTTTCCTGGCTCGCTTTCCACAACTCGTCTCCCAAGCGCTGAAAAGAGGAGATGGAGCCAAAAAGATATTCTCCGAGCTCCGCTGGCTTTGTCCTCTGGGCTCGCAGGGGCAGGGAGCTTGCACCAGCTTCCCCTGCTGCTGGAATTACTGCGAGATGGGTTGGTTTGGGAGGAGAGGACGAAAAAGGGGCACCCCGCCCCCCCCCCCAACGCTGAGGGATTTGGGAAGGCGATGGATGGCGGAGAAGATGGAAGAATCATGGCTTGAGGGCCCGACCATCCCTGGGAGCCCAAAGCCACGGTCGTCTGGAGGTTTTTTTGGCGGGTAGCATGAAAGGAGCTTGGCGGAGACTCAGTCTGCTCCCAGCTCAAACCACCACAACCACCACCTGGGCTAACGAGGCAGGTGTGGGGCGACCAGAGCCGTGGGGAGGGGGGTCCCAGAGGGTGAGACCAGGCTCCCCCGGCAGTGACATACCCCACTGCACGCCCCAGGCGCCTGCAGAGCTGGCAGTGCACGGGCCCGGGGGGGAAACTTGGCTCGCACTGACTCATTCCTGAAGCCCCAACCTGTCTGCCCTCCTTTTTCTGGTCCATGAAGCTTTCACTTCTTATTTGACCCAGCAGCCATGTCTCTCACCTTCCTCCTGGGGAAGAAGGCTCCTGAAGGGGATGCTGCTTCATGGCAAGCCAGTAAGTGCAAAGGACCCGAGCCCGACACAACTCAATCCTTTGCGGTGATGCCCAAAATCTTCCCCAGCCCCTCTCTCACTCCCCGTGGGGTTATCCCACAGCAGAACTGGGCGGCCAAGCTCAGCGTGGACTGGCCCTGCCACAGCATTTACTCATGCGGGCATCCCTGCGTGGTCCACGGTCCCTCCAGCAGCAGTTATCTCCCCAAGCAGGGCTCCAACCCAAATCCTACAGTCTCCTGCCTGCCTCCCAGGTCCCCATCTGGCCCTCTGAGCTCTCCTCCCCACCCAAAGACTAGGGAAGAGATAATTTACTGGGAAATGGCACTGCTTCAGGTACCAGGGCGAATAAATCCGTAGGTACTGGTAGCTTTCCAAGCAGTTCAGAGGCTTTCCTGTACCCCGGGGCGCTTTTGTTTTTAAAGACACATGAAGAGTCCCACACTTTGGCTGCAGATCTGAACTTTCATAGATCTTAAAGCCAGAAAGGACCATAGATTATCCAGGCTGACTTCCTGTCTAACGCAGGCCATATGAGTCCATCCCCTTATTCCTACAGTGAGTCCAATAATTTCTGTTTGGTTATACATCTCTTCCAAAAAGGCATCCGGTCTTGATTTAAAGACTTCAAGAGATGAAGAATCCATCACTTCCCGTGGCAGCTTGTGCCAATGGTTATTTCTAATAAAGGAGGAAGTTATTTCGAGCTGGGTTTACATGTCAGAAGCCTCTCTGGGTAGAGGAACGCTCACAGGCTGTCTCACCACTAAAATAAAAGCACAAAGCAGTCACAGAAAAATGATCTTGCCCCCAAAAAAGTGTGTCTATTCTTTCCCAACTGTTGCAGTTGGTCTGTGTGAAGTTGGTGTTTTCAAGCCTCATTTTCCGTAGCCCATCATGGCTGTGAAAACGTTGCTTCAGCAAGTCCCCACATTTGCTGTAAGCTGGTTGTCTTTCTCGGAAGAACCCAGCACATTTTGCAAACACACGCATTTCTCAAGAACTCCTCCCTGGGAGCCTGCAGCCACCCTGGTCCTTCCAGCCTCCACGGGCTGTGAGACAGGCAGATGCTTTGCAGAAAGCACCTCCACGGGCCCTCCGATCTCTGTGACACCTTCCCATCCTCCCACCTCTGAGCTAAGGCATGAAGCCATGGGGAGCAGGGGAGAGATCGCTGCTCGCAGTACCACCAGGTTGTGAGGACAGTTATATGGACACCTAAGTCTACGTCATCCTTTTGGGGGTTTTTGAGTTCACATTTCCCAGTGCACGAGCAAGATGGCCCTTGGCCATCAGCCAGTTGGCTGAACCTCCACCTGGACAGGACAGTCAACATGGGTGAGCAAGAGGAAGCATCTGGGAGAGCTGATGACATGTAGGACTGTTTCTTGGAAGTAGGACACGTGTCCACTCGCTATGCTACTGACTTGGACTCATCCTTAATCCCGGATTCCCATCGTAGCTGAGAGGGGACTTGTTCTCGGGCAGATTCTGGTGGCCACAGTCCTGCCGACACCCAAATTTCTCTTGCTATGGACAAAAAATGCGAGTTATCTCTGTGTTTCTCTCCCGGTGCCATCAGGCTGTACGGGAGTGTGCAGAACCAGATGTTCTTGTAACCTGCTTTTACTGAGTTATTTATATCCATGTAATATTTGACGTTTCCTGTTCTATTAAAGGCCTCCAGGTCCCCAAGACAGTCTCAAAGCGGCAAAGCAGTGATGGCCACAGGAGCTCCTGGAGCATCTCAGGCAGCATCCCCGCGCTAGGAGCGGCGTGCGTGGAGAAGCAGCGCCGGGAGAGCCGCGCGGGAGCGGGAGGGGAGTCGCTCGGCGGTATCTTGACAATTTAATGCTCTGAGATAAAAATTTGTGCTCCTATCGGACGGCTGTCCAGGCTCTTAGCGAAGGGATTTTGGCACCCACCGAGCACCTACATGAATCAAGTTTGAACGGCATCTCTGGGAAGCCACTTGCTCCTATGGTTTAAATAACCCTTCCTTTGCCGGGTGAGGATTGCGACCGAGCTCAGCTGATAGTCCCTTTGGCAAAAAGAGTTGGCCCAGATCTGAGCCAAACCCACAGATATTTTTTTACCCCTCCAATCTATCTAGCGCTGCCGGCCGGTGGGGACAGAACTGCCATCAAATCCCAGGTCTCTTAGATCTTCCAAAATCAGATGAGAGAGATGGCCAGGATGAGGGAAAATGTCTCATGTGGTCTCTGCTCCTCAGCTGATCGACACCGACTCCCAGCCCAGATGCCACAGGGAGGGCAAAATACGGCACGGAGGAAGAATGGGGATTAAAATCCATCTGGGAAGCGTGTCGTTTGAAAGACCACATCCTATGAAAGGCTCGCGCAGCCGGGACGGGGTGGCTGCAGAAATAGCGTGGTGGGAGGAGCAGGACTTCCACATCCCTTCTTGGCAGCCTCCTACCTTCTCCCTAGATAAACGTGCCCAGTTTCTCTCTCTGCTTATCAGAATTTCCTCCCCATCCAGCCGGATCTGAAATAGTCAGGGATTTCAAAGGTTTGGCCTCCTTATAAATGCTATTTTTCCAAGCTGCCACAAGGTGCCAGCATTTCAGAGTGTTACCGTGCTGGGAGCTCAGCTAAGGGGAGGACCTGCAACATGGGGTCTTCTGCTCCACCAGCTCTCCTCCGGCCCTGCCCAGGCTCTCAGGGAGCCCCTCTGTCTCCCCACGGGTTATGCTGGTTAGACAGGAAAGATGGAGAAGGTGGAAGAAAGTATCTTCATGAGGAGGCGGAAATCATTGCTGTCTAGGCTGCAGCCAACGGTTGGTTCACCAGTTTCGTGGTGATCAACCCATCACCACCCTGTTACGAGGCACATCCTGGTGCTCACTGATGCACCCTGTACCGGTGAGGACCACGGCTTCTCCAGCTGGGCTGAGGGCTGCCTCTTCCCATCATTCATCTTGCTCCGGAGCTGCGCAAACAGTGCTGCTGGACCTCTTCATCAGCATCTGCAGGCGCTTTTGCAGGAGGAGATTTCCCTCTCACTTCCCCAAACAGAGAGAGAGAAAGACGAGGCAGTTCTCCATTTTCTTGTATCGGTTATTGCTGCCGCCGGGGGACGTTCCCCAGGCCAGCCCTGGGGAGCTCACAGCTCTCTTTCAGTTCTGTTCACGCTCCATCTGACCGCCTGCCCTCCACCCTGTGCCCTCCACCAGGTCCCAGTACAAGAAAAATGACTTTGTGGACCCAGTCCTCCTTCAGGAGCCACTGGCCTGGGGGCACACGGAGCCTCTTTGATGTCCCCTAAATCTTAGATGACAGCGCCACCAAGAAGGAGCAGTGGATGGGGCTTTTCCAACTCAGTTGAGATTTTTTGCTCTCGTGGAAAGGCATACAAGAAATATAGCTTCTCCATCCTGCTGATAACCTTCTGACCCCCTGCTAGCTTGCTGGCAGCCCCCTGCAAGCCTTTGGTAATTCCGCTAATCCTCGGTACATCCCGATCCCCAGATAGGGACGAACTCCATCCCTTCCTCACGGAGCTGAGACACCTGGAGATGGGACACAGCAACCTGCCACAGCATCTGAAACCCTCGATGTCTCCAGATTTCTTCTGGAACTCCTTAAAAGCACCATCCACAGTGGCCAATGATGGCAAGGTGTCCCTAAAAGCTCCCTAAAATAAGATCCAGGAGTCCCAATTCACAGCCCCCCTTATCTAACCACTCCCCTGAAGATGGGGAGATGGGGAGATTAGCACATTTGTTTCTATAAAAATGTATTTCTTTCCCTTCTGGCTCTGTTCATGGATCTTCTCTCCCACACAGAGGGAAAAAGAAGATAATTGAAATTGATGGGTAATATGGTAAAAACACACATTCCCTTTTGGTTTCAGGTAAGACGGAGCCGCCAGCTGGTTTGGAGCTTTATTATTAAGACCACAACACGGGAGGACCAACCTTGCCGGGGAATATGCCTTTGTAATCATGAAATTCCTCACCTTGCTGCAGCAAATCTATATCGATGTCAGCAGAGCAACCTCAATTTTCACAACCCCAAGCCCGGGCCGAGGACTTCCGTACCTTGAAGCCATTTTTTTTGCGCCGCCCAGTTCTTCCAGCGCTCCGCTCTCCTGCGGCTCCGCAGAGGTGTTGGGATAAATTTCCTGTTTCACTTGTGGAGCAGCGAGAGCCGAGCCGCAGCTTTATCAGTGAATATTTAGCGAGACAAAACCCCGCTTCCAAGACAATACTGTCTCCATAAAAGGGAGCTGTGAAAAACGGGCGCTGTAGAGTAATTACTTTCCTGCTCACCGCAGGCCGGCAGTTCAAAACCACAGCTGGAGAGCTGACAGCGTGTGCTCTCTCTTGCGACAGACGGGGGGATGCTCAGAGATGGAGCGTGGCCAGAACACGCGCACGGCTTTCCTCCCCCCCCCCCTGCCAAAACACATATAAAACAGCCTCCTCAGCTCAAAAAGTGGAAAAACAAATGTTTTACCTTATGCCCCCAATTTATTTGTGTTAAAGGACAGGCGATCGCTTTTCTTGAAGTAACTAAAAGATATTGATTTGCAGTTTCCTAAGAATATTTCCGTTCTACAGTTGAGGCAAGTCTGTGAAAT
Source organism: Calidris pygmaea (assembly GCA_003697955.1). Lineage (NCBI taxonomy): Eukaryota > Metazoa > Chordata > Aves > Charadriiformes > Scolopacidae > Calidris > Calidris pygmaea. The sequence goes on along the minus strand of QJSC01020716.1, from coordinate 1,241,723 downwards.
CTTTTCACTTAGAAAATAAAACAGTATTTTATCATTACCTTTCTTTGGAGAAAACCTCCAGCCAGAATTCTACATGTGACTTATTACCTGGCACTTAGAGAGAGGCATTTTCCCTTGGTCATGCAGCAGAGCCCTGCCAAAGCCAAACCCAGTTGATTATCCATCTCATTCCGTACCGCGCCTCAAAACTAGGCTTCCTGGCACTGGGAAATACTGGAGGTCGCCCAGTTTAACTGGGGACACAGTTAGGAGAGCCAGGGGACAGGGTGCTGCCAGCCACCCTCCAGCCACAGGGTGCCACTGGGCACTCCAGCGGCCAGCAGCAAAGATGCCAAAACATCTGGATTGTGCAGCAAAAAAAAGATGTGACGGAGACATTCCTGCTCCTTTCTCTGCTGCCATGTCACTAACACAACGCAGAAGAGCCGAAAAAATAAACATGCCGTCGCCAGATGTTTAGAACATCTGGTCAGGCCAGCAAAGCAAAAACAACAACAAAAAACAACTGTGAAAAAAAAAAAAAAAGGGAAAGAAGGCGCATTCGTGAAGCCTGCAGGTTCCAGCTTTCTTTTTGACATGAGATGATGGGACTTTCCATGAAAACCTCACGGCGCGTCGACAACGCAGGTGTGAGCGACATCCCTGCTCCCAGGGAAAAGCACTCGCATCCCTGGTCACTGAGCCATGAGAGCCCCGGGGAATTTGGACACTGGCCTCCTGGTCACCGAGCCATGAGAGCCCCAGGGAATTTGGACACCGCCTCCGGAGGGCAACCCCATACGGATCTGCAGCCTTCCTGCTGGATGGGTGTCTCTGATGGACATTTACGGCCTGTTTCATCTGCACATGACATAATCTTCACTGTATTTATAGCATCCCTGGGTGGTAAGGAAGTGTTCTCATCCCCCTTCTGCAAACTCATCCCAAAGTGCAAACAGGCACCCGCTAGGGGCTGTGGCCAGGACTCCGCAGCTCCATAGAGATGAAATTTGGGAAGTCAAGAGGAGCACGGGGCACCAGTGGCTCCTGGCACAGCACCTTGCCCAAAATCACCGTGCAGGAAGGGAGACCCAAGTCTTTCAAGCCAACACTTGAGTCCTTGAGAGGATGATCTTCACTTGGTGGTCTGAGCGTGAGCCAACGTCGTGGGGTGTCCTTGCATCTGCCGACAGCCTGGTCCGGAAACGCTGCGGCGGCAGCACACCTAAAAAGGACAAATGCCCATTTCGGAGGGCAGGAGGACACGTCCCTGCAGAAAGGGAAGCTCTCTGGGTTACACCAGTGCCCCTAGGCTGGTGCAATCCCTTGTGGGGACATCTTGATCTGGTTTCTGCTCCGGTTAACCTCAGCTGTACCAAAGTGGGACCAGTTGTCAGCTTACACCTGGTGCCCCAGCCCACCTTCTCCATTGCTTTAATGCCATTGATTTAAGCTCAGACACTGAGACCTCCAGGTGTAACCTCATGTAAAACCACCCATCTTTTTTCCAGCCTGACTTTGCAAGTCAACGACAGGTCCGAGGACATTGGACCCCAACCTGGCCCGTGCCTCCAAGTGCTCACAGCAGCCCTGGCCACCCGATGGGCCTGATTCTGCGTACAATTTTCATCTCAGGGCATGTGGTTGCTTGAAGAAAGCCCAGAAATCGCAGCTGAAAGGCTGTGACTGGGCCTGGATCACCTTGCGTGGCGTCGGTACCTTGGTTGAGCTTTCAGATCCACCCATCTGTGCACCGCACCGTGATGCTGGAGGCAGAGAGCGGGTCTTGTTTGCTCCAAGCCTTGCTGCAGCTGGCAGTTGAACCCAACCCTGCTCGAAGTGGTTGCGTCCCACCAAGAGGGTGACCCCCATCCCACTCCTCCTGGCTGGGGACAGGGGACAGCGTGCCACAAGAGGGCACTTTCACCTCCCAGACACCGCTGCGGTAGGTTTTACATACGTAAATATATACGTGCGTGTGTGTATATATATATATATTTTAAAAAAAAAAAAAAACAAAGGCTGAAGCCAGGAGAAATGAATCACTTGGCGGAGGTGGAGCTCTGCTTTGGTGACAGGCGCTGGCTCGCGAGCAGGTCTCCCGGCGAGGCCGGGAACTGGCGGTGCAAAGAAAAACACCTCTGTGCTGGTGGCCGGCTGTCGGGGGAGAGAGAAGCCATCGGGTCCTGGGCGGCACGTCCCAGCAGCCGGCAGCCAGCGAGCGCGACGGGCTGCTGCAGTGACCTCAGTAGGCAACAGAAAGGCAGCAGCAGCGCCGCTTCCAAGTCAAATAAAGACAGATATTCCACTCAGCGCCTTTCAACCACCCTTTCTGGAACCTGCCTCTGCTCATTCCTCCCCAGCCATTTATAAAAGGCCCAGAGAGAAACGCAGAGAGATTTCTCTACACCGGCAAACCTGATTTACTTGCCTTTCTTTCAGGTTTGAGGTCTACCTTCTGCACCGTTTAATTCCCCTGGAGCAAGGGGTTAAGTAAAATAAATAAGGAGCGTAAGAGCTCTAAAGCTCAGGGACCAGAAACTGGCTTCTTTGCACAAATAACACTTCTTTCTCTGGGTGGTGCTGTCCTGTCTCCAGCCAGCATGGGACGCTCCAGCATCCTTCTCCTTGCCTGCCAAGGTTGCTTGCCTCCAACTGGGTCCATCCCTGGCTGCCCAGCCAAGTGGAAAATACCATGATGTATATCTTTCCTTGGCAATTCTGAGATGCATCAGGGCAGTGAATAATCATCTCAGGCCTTGAAAACTGGAAATCTTTCTGTGCCTTGTGAAACTACCAGGAGTGAAAGAAGGATTCTGACTAAAGCAGAGAACAGCGAGGTCCTGGCCTTGGTGAAAACGTTTGCCGGTATTTCCACATGCCACCAAGTGCACAAGGCAACACTGTATTTTCTTCAATACGAAGAAAAATGCAACTTATTACAGAAGAACTGGCTGGGAGGAACTTGTGCAGGGGCAGGACCACCTGTGGAGCGGGGACAATCATTGTGACCTGAACTTGGCAGATAAAAACTATGCACATGGGGAGGGGGGGGGAAACTTAGGAACAAAAGAGCTGTGATCTTTTTGTGATCTTTACACTTGTGCACTGGGAAACTAGATTTCAAAATTTGGTTTCAAAAATGGGATTTTGAAATATTTCAGGTAGCTCCAGATACTTTTCCCCCCAAGTGTTGCTGTTTCAACAGCTGCAGCCATTCAAGCCAGCTGAGCTGGAAGCTATGGCCATTTTTCTGATGTCAACGGGGAACGAGATCATCCAGGTTCTGCAAAGCTTGTGGGGCAGCCAAAATTATCACTTTCCCAATCGGCCGGCAATCGCAACGCCCAGCACAAGGGACTTCTTAGTGTCAGGAGCCACTTCACAGGCACATGTACCACTCGTGGTGTGCAAGTCACCTCAGAGTGGTCCACCCATGGCGGGGGGTGGCACCCGCTCATGACTCAACTGGTGCCCAGACTCTCACAAAGTGGCCTGGCTGTTACTTTCGCCATAAGTTAAGGAACAGGAATAATTCTCCCTCCTCCAGCTACTCAGCTTGTGACATGGCCATCTGCCCAGGGACAGGGTTTCTGCTGGGTGAGGAGGTGTTTTGGATGGCCAGCTTTCTAGGGCTCGTCTTTCTCAGGTGTTTAGGAGACACGTGGAGGAAACTGAAAACTTTAATAAGCCCCGCAGTAAATCCTGAATTTATTCCGGGACAAAATCTGGGGCAGGGCTTTGGAGAGGAATGGGAAGAATTCCCCCCTCGGAGGCAGAGCAGCAGCCGGGAAGGTTCGGGGAGGAAGGCAGCAGGGTGATGGTTTCCTTCATGGCCCCATTAATCTGCGTGCCCGATGGAGAGGGACGGTTGCCATGCGGCTTCGCAGGCTGCTCATGCAAAACTTCATGCCGGTGAATGTAAATCTCCACCCGGGGTGACATCAGGGCTGTCTCTATAATTACCAGGCAGATACAGCCTGGGCAGGAAGCCTATACGCTCCGCTCGGCCTCGGGCTTGCGGCGACCCTCATCCTTCACCCCACCACTCTCCAAGCGCACCGATACTGCAGATGCGTGAGGAACAAGCCCACATTTGGCAAATTGTTTTATTTACGGTGGTGTCTCGGTCCCGTTGAAGTCAACAGTAGGATGAGGAACAGCCAGCGATAAGCCAGGACCCCCAGGACGGGCAACTCCACCAAGCAGCGCAAAAATGCACTTTCTGATTCACTGGTGATTTTGATGCTTTGACTATTCCAGCTAAAATATGTTTTAAAAAAAAAGGGGAGGTGGAAGGAATCATGAAAATAGGAATATTTATTTTTTAAAGAATTGAGACGTCTAAATATTGAGCTTTCGTGCTGTTTGAAATAGAATCAAAGGGCTCTTTCTAACCTAACGTTTCTCAGGATGGAAAAAAAATACAAGCATTCGACAACGACCAAAACAGGGCACTTCAAATTTGAAAACACTCGGAAGAAAGTCTGAATTCAAGAGACGCTCGTGAAGCGTTTCAGCGCTGGGAGGGTGAGATGGGCTCCCAACAAGAGGAAGCTTGAGCAACCTCCCGTCTCCCCCATCTCCTTTAACTCCCCTCTCCACCTCCTTGACCGATGCCAAGCAAACAGCCTCCAAAAGATTAGATGTCCCAATCGTAATGAAATTTCTACCCATTTTGCAAAAATCAGCGGCTGGGCGGAGGGGAGAGCCCCAGATTAGCCCCCCACCGAAGAAGAGCTGACATCCTGCCTTCTGCTCGGTGGCCAGCACTAATCAGCCCCAGCCCAGCCCCAGCCTAATCGTCTCCTGTCGGAGAGGACATACTGGGAGGAACGTGATGAGTTCGGGGACAAGGAACACGAGCCCACAGGAAACCAAGCTTTATTAATTTTGCTGTCCGCAGAACATCTTGTAATGGAGAAAGAAAAAAAATAATAATAAATTAAACAGCAATTGCCACGCAAGGCTGTTGCATCTTCCTCTGGGACATTCCTTGCACCCTCCGCTGAAGGATCTGCCTCTGGGTGCCGGGGCAGGCGAGGACCAGGGCAAGGATGTGGCCATGAGCCGGACTCCCCCGGGGTGTTCCTTTGATCCTCTCTCCAGGGCTGGCCCCCTCCTGCTCTCACCTCCTGGTGCTCTGTGCTCGCTTACGTTCTGCTCTTCTGTTTCTGTTTATTTGTCCTCGATTGTGTCATTGTCTTAACCAGAAACTTGGAAAGCTTGCTGGCTTGTGTTGCCTTGCCATCTGGCGGCTAGCTAATGATTACAGTAGCAAACAAACCCCAAACATTTTTAAATAGGCCTGATGAAAGTTCATTTTTCTGAAGAGGATAATGGGGTGGGAAACGGGAGAGAGTCTGTCTCCTCCCAAGCTGATGAGGAACTGTCACCAGGGCTCTTCAGTCAGGGAGCTGCCATCAGGGCTCACCAGACAAGTGGAAATGCCCGATGGTTTTGTATCTCCAAAGTCCTGATGAACAGGGATGGGGAAACTGAGGCACAAGGTCATTTGGTGTTCCTGTGGCAGGGCTAAGTGTCCTGATGTCCCAGGACATGTCTGCATTGTGCAGGGAGAGGGACCAGCCAAGGAAATGTGACTCTGAGGACAAAGAATCTTCTTCCAGATAATTCAGGTCTTGACTGGTGCTACTGAAGACAGTGGCAGCCACACCAGTCCTCCTGGAGGGATCACACTTGAGAGAAATGGCCAGTGAAAAATGGATTCTGGCTTAAATGAAGCGATCTTATCTTTGGGACCTTTTCCTCCCCCTGAGGGGAAAATGAATGACCGTGGCTGCCTGGCTTGCCTTCTATTTCCCTGGGTGGTTACGGGTGGTTGGGCCCTATGAATCAAAGTGTCACAGCAGGAGCCAGGAAATGGGGAAGGATGGAGAACAGGAGCTGAAACCAATCTGCCAAGAAGGGTCCAGATGAGGGAAACCCCAAAAAAGACCTCACCTGACTTCAGCTAGGGACTCGGGGATAGTATTTTAGCAGCCCCCCAGGTCTTCAGATTTCCACCCCATGTTTTTTGAGGCCATTTTTTGAGGATTCGGCCATAAAAGCTGGGGTTTTGCAGCTGCCATCTGCTTTCATTGCCCTTCTACTTCAGTGGCAATGCGTAAACACAAGCAAGATGAAGGACTTTGCTGAGGGAGGTCGGAGACCATGGTGTGGGTAGGTGAGAGGATGTGATGGAGCGGAGAATCCACGTGGATTGAGACTGCTCAACAAATAGGAGATAGATGTCCACTTTCTTCCTACCTAAAATAAACTCATACATAAACTTCAGCCCCGTGTGAGACCTGTGCACAGTTTCTCTGGGAAAGGACCCTTGAAGGGAGGCTCTGCTGGTTCGCTCCATCCTTTCCCAGCAAAAGGCCATGCTTGACACAAGCCAGCTCTCAGCCCTGAGCATCCCTTGCTATCTCCAATATTACACAGCCCTGGTTGCCATAGCATCTGAGCACAGTTATCGCCACAATGACTTTGTGTAATGGAGCCATGCTATTATCTCTATTTTGCAGATGGGGAACCAAAACACAGAAAAAAATTGAAGGACAGGTCCGCAAAGTAGACTCTTAAAACTGCATGTGAGAAAGCACATTAGTACTTAACTCCCACTGCCATTTCCTGGAGCCTGAGAGTTTTTTAAGTGCCACTGGGACCCATTTACATCTACAGGTACAGACATTTTTTTTTTTTTTTTTTTTTGCAGTTGACTTGCTGCAAGTCGAGGAGCTGCCCTCCTGGAGTCCTTGGTCACCAGCTGAATCAGCGGCTCCTCCTACTCTTCCTTTTGAAACTCCTCTTGGAGCCTCATCAGAGCCTCTCCGATCCCAGGAAACGAGTCAAATTTTCCAAATGAGGAATGCCTGGTCCATTGATAAAGAAGGCACCAACGGCCCATCCAATTTCTTCTTTGTGCTTCATAATTTCTCCCTGTTTCTGGTTGTTTCCCATACGTTTGTTCCCAAAGACAGTTTTTGAGGTGTAGCTGGTCTGAAAGCTGTTGTAAAAATGTGAGTGCTTCCTGCATGTGGATCTCGAACCTGCCTGGATCCTAAGTGTGAACAGGGAGAAGGATTAGCCCCTCAGTTGTCCCTGCATGGGTTGTATCCCAGCTTCTCAAGGAACACATACCAAGGACTCCAAATTTATCACAAAAGAAAAGGTCTGAATCTTGCACCCATTGGAGCCAACAGTGGGTTTTATTCACTTCAGCACCATCAGGAGACCAAATCATAAATTTACATGGCACTTGCCATGCAGGGATCACAAACTCCCTTTATCATTCCCTTCAGACCTGGGCTGCCTCAGGCCCTGAGTCATTATCTGATCCATGGAAGCTGGGATATCTCAGTACCTCAAAGATCAAAAGGAAATGCTGCACGGTTCAGAGAGAAGCATTGTGGGGCTGCTGGATGGGCTCATTTTGAGCAGATTTGTCCTCCTGTAGGAGTCAGTGGGAGCTTTGTCACTGTGACCAAAGTCTATGCTGGAATCATAGAATCATTGAATGGTTTGGGTTGGAAGGGACCTTAAAGACCACCCAGTTCCAACCCCCTGCCCTGGGCAGGGACACCTCCCACCACACCAGGTTGCTCCAAGCCCCCTCCAACCTGGCCTTGAACCCCTCCAGGGATGGGGCAGCCACAGCTTCTCGGGGCAACCTGGGCCAGGCTCTCCCCACCCTCACAGCAAAGAAGTTCTTCCCCACATCTCCTCTCCATCTCCCCTCTTTCAGTTTGAAGCCGTTACTCCTTGTCCTATGGCTCCCCTCCCTGACCAGGAGTCCCTCCCCAGTTTTTCTGGAGCCCCTTGAGGGACTGGAAGGGACTTGAAGGTCTCCCTGGAGCCTTCTCTTCTCCAGGCTGAAACCCCCCCAACTCTCTCAGCCCCCCCTCCCAGCAGAGGGGCTCCAGCCCTTTGAAAGCTTTGCTCCGCTAACCGTGGTGATACAGCTAAAGGCGCCATCTCTGCCTTGTGCAGAAACAGTTGTAGAAACGTGTTTATAGCCACGTAGCTCCAGAGTTTTCCTTCACCCTGAGCATTTTACCAGCACAGGAGTATTCACGTACCCCACAACACCCCTAGCACAGACAGAGCAGCTCAGGCCATGCATTGGAGCTGCACAATAAAACCACCACATAAGCAAGCTCAGCTGCACCTGTAAAAATTACATATTTTTCGTGACTACAAGCACCCCAGCACCGCAATGGGGCCAGCAGAGCACTGTCAGGCAGGAATCACGCTGCTTCACAGGCACCAGCAGAGCTGTGCTTACCAAAGCCCGCCGTTAGACCTGACCTCCTCTTGATCTGGGAAGTGAAATAAGTCAGTTCTGCTGATGTGAGCAGTAGCTGATGACAACACGTCACCCAGCATTGCTGGGACATTAAATATGTAGCACTTTCTATGCACGCGGGAGGGAGGAGATAGAGATTTCCTACCATTCTGCTGCCCCATTTTGAGCATTGGGTGTAAGTGCGTTCACACTGGGGTTTTTTTACCAGTTTAGTGATTAAGTCTCACCATTAGAAGTTCAGGAGAACTTCTCTCCTGTGGACTGAGAGAAGTCCTGAGCCCCCAGCTCCTTCCCAATGGCTTGAGCAACTTCCCGCTGGGTGTCACTCCAGCAAAACTCGGCCTTGGAGCCCCTGGAGGCAGATGGTCATCCAAGGGCTGTGCTGCGGAAACACCACCTCCCCTTTGGGAACAGTCCGATGTTTAGGAACGGGGCAGGATAACAGGAGAACAGAGTTTACAAGTGCCTGTTGCACCGGGACCTTCACTGAACTTCCTTCATCAATCTCCATCAATCCTCCCTCTCGTACGACCCAATTTGGTCCCTAAAACAGCTCCCTTCCTCTTTTTCCACCCCCTCTCTCGCTGCCCCCCAACGCACACACGCACATTTCCTTTTCCTTAAGCAAACAATTTTCAGATTTAAAAGTGAATTCTCAGTGCAGGCTGGAAAAAAGACAATGTGGCCTCACTCCTTATCTCCTGCTATCTGCTGCTGCTTGTACTCACAACAAGCTGTGAGCCTAGATTGGGTTTACAGTAGATTTCAAGTGTTTATGAGCCACAGGAGGGAGAGAGAGGAGGGGAAATCTGGTCGGCAAGATAAGTCCAGGAAATAGGGCCAGTGACTGGAGCAGAGTCAACAAGTCGAGCGAGCAACCGGACACCTCTAAAGACCCAAGGATGTGTGACTCAGTGTCACGACTGCAGTTCCCGCAGCAAACAGGAGCATCGAGAGGGGATTCGCTCACAATTCCTCAGGGGGGAATTCGTGCCTGGGGTGGAAAAGGGAAACATCTTGATCTCTTTACAGACTTGGAATATTTTCCAATTAGGAGCCCAAATTTAAGCTCCTCAATCCATAGTCAGGCTCCTAAAATAAACGGCTTGATTTCCAAGGATTGCAGAGCACATGCTGGCTGCAGCAGCAGCTCGCGGGTCAGTCTATCACGCCACGGGGTTTTATAACGTGTTGTGTAAATCTAGAAGCTCTCTGGGACCCGGAGCATCATCTGGTCTTTGTTCATATGCCACCTAGAGCAATGTGGCTTAGTACCAACAGGACGAGGTAGTAGCTGTTCACATGGTCACTAGGATATTTTTATAATCACCTTTTATCCCCATGTGGACAAGGTTTTTGATAGTAACTGGAAAAGTGTGTAGGCTTCATCTGTAATGTATTTCAAAGACAAAAATATCTGGGCTAGTCATATCAGAGAACAGTAATTCACATTGTTCTAGACAGCTCAAAAAACTGTCTCTAAGCGTGGCTGCAGAATGAAAAAGTGAGGTTATACACTTTTCCCCTCAAAGCCCAACTGGAAGAAGTTTTCATGCTTTGAGGGTTGTTTCTAAATGGGAAAAATTTTGCAAACTATGTCTTTCAGGAGAGATGGCCTGGTTTTACCTTAAAATCTGTAATTTATGACATACCTTTCATACCTTAGCTACTGAGCGGAAAGAAAGCCTTATAGAGACCGTAGTGGCATTGATTTCCAACAGCCATCAGCTGCAGAAGCCCAGACCACCACAGATTTTGTACTGATTCAGCTCGCTGAGTTCACAGTATTCTCATTTATTTGTTTGTTTGGGGTTTTTTTTCATGTACTGGTATTTGGACGCAGCTATTCGATATTTAACTTGTTCCATCGTCCTGAGTTTTCCTCCCCTTGTTGTTACACATCAAACTTTATTAAGGAGCTCCAGTGTCCCAGGGTTCATGCGCTCAGGCCATCAGAGTCTAACCAATGCTCCAGGCAGTGCCCCTGGAGGAAGTTCAGAGGCCCAGGCACCTCTGAACATATTCCCCAAGTGTTCTCCATCATCAGCACAGAAGGAAACCAAGCCTTCCCTTCTCCTTCACACAGAGTCCTCTTTCACCTACACACCTCTCCCTGGGAATCTCCTTCAAATCCCTGTTTCATCCCCTCCACACTTCTGTTGTCTACATTCTTCCCATCCCCTTTCCTTGCATAGGGAACATGACTTTCTGCTTGTCCCAGACAATCTCTTTGGCCCATAAAACGCTGGTGGAAATAAAGTCTGTTGAGCTCAGTACTTTCTGCTGTCTCTATTCTGGTAGGGATGTCCCAGAGGCCCCATCAGCGAATGGGGATATGCCCTGACATCGAGCCATTTCCACGATACTGCAAATGCTCACAGCAAGCACTTCATAATATTAACCAGAGAGATTTCCCAAATCATCGCTCCTTTCCATATGGGAATAGTTATTCTCACATAAAGCACCTTTATGGCGAAAAGGCTGCAGCCTCACTCGGGAGGAGCGGGCACTGGAACGCTTTAATTTGACTGGTATACTCCAAGCTGTCTGATGATAGTGCGTAGACAAGGCCCAAGGTATAAGAGCTCTTCAAGGGAAAGCTTTTGTGGAAAGGGCTGTAAAACACCATTTTACAGTGTTGTTCTAAATTTCCTTTTTATTTTATGGTTCATCTAATTTGAAGAGAAACCTTCTCCGCAGAGAAGTGGAATGGGAAACATGCTTCCATGTCAAAACACTTGGAATCGCATCAAGCTCCTGTTTTAGCCATTTATTTTTCTTTAATTCACCTCGGGGCTTTTTTCTTTTTCCCTTTTCATGCATTCAGCTGTTTATGCTGCCTTTTGGTGAAGCCGACTTCCTTCTCGCTCTCTTCCCTCCTGCTCAACCCCCTTTACCATCCACCCTGGCTCAAATACAAGGTGAGACGTTTTCAAGAAATGAATCTCTGGGAAGAAATAATTGATGTCTTTGCTCGGTGGTTTGTTTCTCTGTGGACACCAGAGCAGATGGAGCCCCTTTAGAGCTCCAGATGTGTCCTCTCAGGCTGCTTGGTCTCTCCCGAGCAGTAGCTACTCCAGGAGCTCAAGCCAAAAATGGCTGGGGAGAGACTCTCCATGGGAGATTCCCATCAACGTGGTGCAAGACTTTAGGGATTTGCCTAAAGAAAGCAAAGAATAAACCCCAGAGCGAGCAGACGCAAAGGGACCAAGCCGCGGAGCTGAACCATATGAGGAGGGGGAGCTGTGTACGGAGCCAAGGGCACCCTCGAGTTTTCTATTTCAAACAAGACTTTGATCTTCTCTTCTCTTCTCTGAGAAGAGGTGCCTCGTGTAAAATTGATGACAAAAAAGCAAAGTAATAGTGAATCTTGCAGTGAACTTGGCGTCACCGCTACTTCTCCTTTCTTAAGAGGCAAAACTCTGCCAGAGGAAGAGGCTTGCTTTTAATTTCTTTTACTTTTTTCTTCTATTTATCTAGTTAGCATTAGTCTGGCAGGTGTTTATGCCCGTGTGTGAAATCAAAAGAGAGGGTTACAGGGCTCATTTGGGATGATAAATATTGGGACTATTTACTTAAAGGAGCACAGTAGACGTGCAAGGCAAAAAAGGGTGAGGAAGAGGGACCCTCTTCTGAAAAAAGCGGGGCAAGAGAGGGAGAAAGACACAGGCGAGAGCACAGGGATTCCAGGGAGGAACGTGCTGAGTGCCACAGTCACTATGGTGGCTGAGGGGAGCAGCACGGCAGCCATTTCATGCCCCTGGAGAGAGGTGTGAGGCACCTCGCCCTTCCCATTGGTTGCCTGTGGCCCTTGACCCGCCCTCTGGGGGAGAACAGCCAATCACAGGCAGGCACTCTCCCCTGACTGGCTGAGACTGAAAGGGCGGGAATCTCCTCACAACATGAACCGCCATTTTGTCTGGCGTTGGGAGGGCTACAGTGTTCCCCCTTTGCAGCTCCAGTCCCTCTTCCCTCACCCCCTCAAGGGCCGCAGGCCCCCCCCAGCACAGATCCATCTCCCCCAAAGGGCCATACCCCTCACCCCCCAGCAGGTCTCCTTGAGCAAGCTTGAAGACCAGGGAAACGAAGGGAAGGAGGCCGCCAGCACCACCCAAGGGTGAGGCATTCACCTCAGGTGTCCTCCCCACAAAAGGGACCTCGGAGCGGGTGGTAACCCTGTCACTGGTGTCAGGTAAGCCTCTGCAGGTGAAAAGTGTGGCATGGCCGGCTGACATTCTGTCATCAAATGAACAATGAAGGGGCCGAACACAAAAATGCTGGAAAAAGTGGTGTCACCAGGGACACATCTACAGTAGTGAGGTCACAGGAAAGCAGAGCCTCCATGCAAAGGCTGGTGGGGACCACTCAGGAGGATCAGAACTTGTGCAGAGTGAGGGGTTTGCAATGATTTCTGTCCCACTTCTGCCACCAATATCCTCTTGTGAGGCCTACGGACTTACTACCCTGTCCTTAAACTTTCCTTCCCGCCTTTTTTGTCTGGTAAGCTGTATTTGGGTCAGGAAATGTCTTTCATTATAACATTTATATTCTGCCTAACTTAACCTGCAGGAGGATATCTCTAAAGTCTGGTAAGAAAACGAAAGGAAAACAAAACACATGAACTGAGAAACACCCCAGCCCAGTCACAAACCAAAACTAGTTTAACAGGAGAGTTACATGACATCGTATGGGCAGTAAATAATTCCCTCAAATGTTTATAAACAATGGGGAGTGGAAACTCCAGTGTTTTGTAAATGATCATGTCTCTAAAAACAAAACCAAAACCCACACTTTTTCTAATTTCACAATAAACACTAGTCAAAATAAATATTCCCAATGGTAACATGTCATCAAATCAAGACAGTTCAGTGAAAGTGAAAGATTCTTGTTTCCATTAAGCAGAATTTATAATTCCTGGGACATACATGAACCTTCACCTAACATTCCTTTTTCAAGACTAATATAGAATCTAACAATAATGCAATTCCTTCTTCCTATCTGCTCATTTTATCTCTGTAACTCGAGCTTTTCTTTTGTTGTGATAATGATTTTATCAATAATTTATGATTATTTATTTTAATAGACTAATCACATCCATCATTAATATTAGACCAGGGTGAAATATATTCTATTTCAAAGGTGTTTTCATGATAGAGAGTGATGTAGCAAAGCTGAAATGTTATCCCAAAAATATTTCTAGCAGTTCTGCTGATTTTCTGTGGAATTTGTCAAAGTGGTTTTAGGTACATTGACTAGTGAAAATGAAACAGCCTTGCTTCACTGAAGTGAGTCTTTCTCTGACTGAAACCTTTTTGAGATAATCACTTCAGTTTTCCTTGAAGTAAACATTACAGAAATTTCATGCTAAAATTCTAAATTTGCCCTTCTTATCGATTCTAAATGAAAATAAATTTTAACAGGTAGGAATTTCCTATAGAATTAGTATTTCAATTTCAGCAATATAGTATTATTATGACTAATGATAATTGAATTAAACTGCTCCTTAAAGTTGCAGCCATGCACAAGTACGTATTGTATTAGATACTGCTTAGAGATAGCACAGGGAAAACCAAAAAAATTCAGCCAGAGAGGCGTTTTTAGCTGATTCAAAAACTCCCCAGCAGCACACCAGATGAAAAATCAGATGAACAGTTCTCTGTTTCGCCCTTTCTTTCTTGGGGGGGAAATTTATGAGGTTATTTTTATTCCATCTCTTGGACCTATCTGTGAGTTATGTTTGTACCAGCTAAAGCACGTTCAAAGACACTGTCCCTGCTTTGGGAACAGAAGGTGGGAAGGAGTGTCGAAGTCCCTCATGCCTGTGAGATCTTGCCCCTCGGTCACAGAAGGGTCTTCAACCTTTCTCCATCCCAAACACACAAATTTGCCTCTTGTGGTGGCTGATTTCACTGGGGACGGACGGAGTCATCACCCCAGGCTTTGGCTGGTCTTCCTGACCATGGGCCCAGGCTACAAAGTACCTTCAATTTCTGGACCAGGACCATGAGAGGAGCAAGGGGGGAAAAAAGTTGTTGCCATTATTTTGCCATAGCATGTGGAAACAATGATGGCCAGTTAAAAATCACCACATTTTCCTCCTAGGAAAGAGAAACTGAAGCACAGAAGTGTGTGTGTGGTTACATGTCAAGCACTAGAGCTCCTTTTGACTTCACATACTTTCTCCTTATTTCTAATTAACATGTTGAGGAATTTTAAAATGTAATAAACATTATTTCTAAACAACCAGAAAGTAAAGCTTGCTTATTTCTGGTTTGATGTAAACATTTATAGCACAGCTCCATCCTTAAACAGTTAATCTTATAGTGACCTATTAAAATAAAATGAATTGTGTTATAATTCATCCTAAAGCAACCTCAGGGTTAGTGTATCAGGTAACTCCTGCTTTTGCAGTCCTCATGACGTTTTTAATCAAATTCAGCTGTAATTGCTGGAGCATACACATGCCTCTTTTAATACTCTGCCTACATTTGGGAATCATATGAGTCTGTTTTCTCTTAACGTATCTAATAAATAGAAAACATGAAAAGAGCACATTTTGCAGGACTCCGAGCTTTTCCACCGTTTCATTTGTTCTAGCAATTGTCCGACAGGCTTATGAGAATCGAGCACTTGTCAGGTTTCCCCCCCCACACCCCCGCCCTTGGATAAAATTCTTTGTGGGTTTTAAGTCACTGTTTGTGTTGCTAGCACCCTGTTAAAGGGGGCATAGGCACAGGAGCGAACTGGAAGCGCCTGTGTGCGAGAGGGAGAGATTTCATAGGCATCTTTAAAAAATCACTGCCGGTGATGAACGCTGAAATGTTGCTTACATACAAGTCACCTACGGTTTGTTGATGAAAACTTGAAATGTCATGTCTGCGTTGGAGCTATTTGTGTAAACAAAACTGCTGTAACTTTCTCTGCTCAGAAGTGTGTGTTGAGGGGGGTGTTCTTTTTTTTTTTTTTTTTTGTGTCTCCAACACTACAGCTGTTTCCAATTTGCCAGCAATTTTCTTTTGGGCTAGTAAAGCTCCCAAGATGACTGCAACTAGCCACATGGGTTTCTCGACTCGACTGTGGGGTTTGATTACAAGGGGTAGCAAACCCAGCTCAGGATTCAGGGCGAGCTTTTCCCCTGAACTTGTAAGTGCTTCACGTCCGCGAATTTGGTTAACGCCAACCTTTAAAGTTTATTCATTTCACTGCAGCTCTTTAGGTGCGTGTGCCCCGTGGTCCCTGTCAGAGCCAGCTGAGCCTTTGGGCACTTTTGCCTAAAAATGAAGGAAATTCGGGGGGGAAAGGCACGGGGGAGACATGCGAACGCCTGTTCACTGCCCCTCAACGAAAATAAGAGGAAGAGGGGTTTGTTAACACAATGGTAAGCCCTCGGGGTTCCTCTTCAGCTACGTGTTTTGTGTAATTCACACGTGGAAACGTGAGAAAAGAATGAAAAATGACTTTGAAATGTGATCTTGTTCGGTCACTAGCTAGCTGGCTTGTGAGTGTGCAGAAAGAGTTGTTCACATCCCCGCAGAATAATGAGATTAAGGCTTGCAAACGGCATTTTTAACCCCGCGATTTTTTTTAAGCCCTTTAGAAAATGACAACGCTGATTTTTATATGTTTTTTTCCGATCCCCTTTCTCTCCTACACACCTCGCAAGTCCCTCCTGGTTTTTTTTTTTTTTTTTTCCTGTTTGTCCCTCTGCTTTTTTTTTTTCTCCCCTTCCATCGGAAGTTATCTTCCCGAGATCTTCCTCCCCAAATCCCTGGCGCTTTACCTTGCCAAGGAAACTCTCCCTCTTAACGCAAACAACAATAACAATAATAATAATAACAAAGAATCCGAAGAATTTCTATATTAAAAAGTGGCTCTGGCGAGGTCCCTGGTCACCGGGTACAGGTCTGAGTCTGTTTTCCTTGGAAATTGGGAGGAATGCTAAACGCCTCGTCTACCAGAGAGTAAATTGTGTGCGGAGCTCTAGGCACGGCTCCCAAGTTGCCCTTTCACCCCTTCACTTTATATGTTCCTCTTATTAAGGAGAAAAATGTTTCAATATGTTGGAATTTGGGGCAAAGCCGGGAAGGAGAGAAAGAGAATAGAGAGTGGAAGGACATTTTCCAAATAGTTTTGGTAACCCTTCTGAGGGTTACATTTAAAATTGATGTCGTACTAAAATCCCTGGAAGTTTCTTCCCCAGGTTAGTGCAAAATATTATCTGCGAACTCTTCTGAGATGACAATATTCACCAGAAACGTGACTCCGTTGGCTGAAAAAAAAATATGCCTGAATTGAAGATGTGTTTCCTTTCCCTCCCTAAATGGGTTACTATTCGATAGGGTATTATTAAATAGCTACAAGGATCTGGAGGTTTCGGCTTGGAGAGAGAAATGCTGAATTCTTGATCCAATAGAGAGAATGGTTTCAAGGCGATTTCATCTCCCTTTTCCAGCCGTGTGTGTCTGCAGCCTCGTCTGTAATATTTTCACTTCTGCTTCAGGGGGAAATGGGTTAACTATTTTCAAGGTAAGAGTCAGGAAAAAAAGCTCAAAGTAAGGAACGATGATTTAAAAACGGATATTTGAAACTTCCTTATTTAAAAAGGGGATTTAAAGTAGCACTTGAGCTCCACTCAGCGTCTCTTTTCGGCTTGACTCCTCAGCAATATTTTTTTAAGAAAGTTGTGAATTTTTTTCCTTTTTTTTTTTTTTTCTGGTTCTTTAAAGTTGCGAGTAGCGCCAGGCAGGCTCATTGGGCGAAGGTGCCACATAGCCATGGTTAATCGGAGGGAAGAGCTGAAATATTGATAAGGGCGGGGGGGGAACGGAAATCAAATGAAAAGTAGAGAGCGTAGAAGAGAGGGAAAGGAAAGGAAAGCACGTCCCGGAGCTGCGAGCATTACAGAAGCCCCCTGAGGAAATGCCTGGTTGATGCAGCCTGTCTGGATGGGCTGGGAATTTTAACTTCAGCGCTGCTTTGGATCTAACAAGTTTAATCTCTCCTCTTTGCAAAACTGCAGCGGCAGGGTAGTAATCCAGGACTGGTGGGGAGTTTTATTTTTGGTCTCAACCTGGATCTTTACAAACTGGTCTGCCACTGGTTGAGGGGAAAGGGTATAAAAGGTGAGTCATTTAAATAATAGTAATAAGAATAAGCAAGAGGCGAATCTAAAAGTAGTTTAAGAGGCCCTTTTATATTGCGACTGATGCTGGCAGGGCAATACGATTGATAAATAATCCACAGCAGACTTTTTAAGACTGGCTCCAAATATGCAGATGTATTTATTTATATGAACATGCGTAATTATAAGAGGGAGGTAATGGGGGGTAGGAGGGGAGCGCTAATCAGGGGTAAAGAGGGGAGCGGGGGAAACTGATATGTGAATCCTTGACCCTAGAAAATTTACTGGCTAAGCAAAATTACCTTGTCCCTCAACTCTGTCTACCCCCACCCCCCGTTGCAAGTTCAGAAGCAAAAGAAACTGGAATGTGTTAGGAGGGAGGACGACAGAAAAAAGAATTGTACTTATCAGAAACACATTGTCGATTTTATAATCGGTTGCCCTTCTGTGCCAGCTGGCCGCGTAATAAATGCTTTAAAAATCAATAAAAGGGGGGGGGTTACGTGCAGATAGCGAAGTTTTTATTTTCCAGAGTTGTTGGGCTGTGGGGTTTGGTGGGGTTTTTTTTGCTTTCTTGCTCTCTATTTATTTTTTTTCTAAATCAGCAGATGTTTCAAAGCCAGCGGCGCTGGGTGTGCGGGCAGGGAGGTGTTTCCCTGGCTCTTTGGCATTGCTGGGGGTGAGGAAAGGGGCTTCCAGCGGCGGGGTGGCAACTGCCCGGCTTAGGGAGCAGAGAGCTCCAGCGCGGCGCGGGCTTCTTCATTAATCAAACCCGAGGATATTTCGTGATTAACCGGCGGTGTCTGGCTTGTATTAGGTCTGGACAAACTGAGCGAGCTGCAAAGTTAGGACCTCACAGCTTTTCCTGAAGAGCTTGCAAAAAAAAAAAAAAAAAAAAAAAACAACCACGAAAAAGCCCAGACCCAGGAGTATTGACCACTTGTGTGCAACTCTTCATGCATCTTTCTAATTCTGTAGGATGATTTTCCTGCAGTAAAGTCTGGGTAAATTTCTGACTTTTCCCTTCCTACCCCGGGAAAATGGGACCGTCAGAACAGCAACACTTAACGAGCCGCTCTCATGCTAAGGGCGGGGAGGGAGGGGGGCGACTCGTGCTTCTTAACGATGCACTAATTACAGGACGCTAATCGCTTTCTGGCGCTTTCCAAGGGGAGTAAAGATCCTGAGAGGAGCGGGTAGGAAAAATAGTTGTCGGATATTTTAGTGACTCCAGATTTATTTTCCCACACACCATTACATTTTTCAGGATCGTTGTTAATCTCTGCATCTCTGTAGTGATGACTT
>QJSC01020716.1:1024541-1215416 GCA_003697955.1 Calidris pygmaea | reverse complement strand
AGAGAGAGCGAGTTTAAAAAAAAAGAGGACACTTTGTCATAGTTAATGGGTGAGGAATGAGCCACTTGGTCGTGGCTGCTGGTTTTCTGGGGCTCCCCCTTCCCCCCCAATTTACCGCGTTAGTTCAAAGCGACAGTCCCAGGCTGGGGGTTAACGAGAGCTCAGCTGATGCTGTTCGGGTAAAAGAGGGTGAAATAAGCCAATCGCCTTTCCTGTTCTCCGAAAAAGAATATTTCTAACCTGCAACCGAGGCCCGGGAAGGTTTTCATTATGTTTATTCCTATAGAATAACTAGGCGGTTTTAATTATGAAGTGATGACCGCTAATCCTGCATGAATTCCAGACAGAAAATCCCTATCTTGGAGGTTATGTAGTCCCGCGAAGGAATGGCATTGAACTACACCGAGGGCTTAACTCCTTTGATACTGGACGTGAAATAGTCACGGGCCAAATTCCCCCCAGCGTGTCCTTATTCTTTTCAATCGGATCCCCCAAAACCGGCGTTTTCACCTTCTCTGTGTGCGGGTGCAGTCAGCGTAGCCCAATTATAAGGAGGAAAAAAGGAGGTGGGGACATACCAAGCGCTTGAGATCAATATTGAACTAATTAAAAACTTGGGTCGAGAATTTCGTTTCATTCATAAGAGGAGTGAAAAAAAAATTAATAAAAAAAATATATATAATAATTGAGGAGTAACCGATTTCTACCAGGCTGTCCCAATATAAGCATTTGAAATCTTCCGTGGTTGCCAAGATCAAATGATTTTCCAGATGTCTGGTGGTAACCACATTAAACAGATCATAATTCCTTGGCTGTATGTACATGTGCATCCAAAAGTTGAGCATGAGATTAAAAGTTGCGCACATTGATCCGGTGGCTTTGCTTCCCCCTGCCTGGCTCTGCCGCCTCCCTCTCGACAGTGAAACACCCTGAGCAATCACCTGGGAGGATTCAGAGCTTGGCGAAGGGAGTTTACGAATATTCCAGCCTTTTCTGAAAAGTTTGAGATAACTTCAAGGGTAGTTGTTGGGTTATGGGGGTTTTTTGTTTGTTTGTTGGAGGGGGAGAAAAAAAAGTGAAGCGAAGGTTCTATTGTTACGTTATTTGGGAGGAAAATAGTAGGTTGTTCGGCTTGTATGTTACAATGTTTAACAACTTCGCTCATTACCTTATCTCTCGGACTCTTCGCACATCTCATTTTAGACCAAACACAACCCTGACGGACCCGATCTTAACAAGTGACCCGAACGAGCTTCATTTCGAGCCATCCTCAGACATGCAAAATAAGCCCCTGGGGGTCGTGGTGCCCGTCTGGCAATAAAATGCAGAGTTGGGCTCCTAAAATATCTCTTAGGTGTGATGGAGGGAGGGCTGTTTGACATCTTCCAGCCTTTGGGAGCGCTGGGGACCCGCTGCGGCTGTCGGACTTGTTTGTCTCTGGAGCCGGGAGCTGGGGAAAGGGTGTTTTTGGCAAATGCTGGGCTCTTCTCGCAGAAACCGGGCAGGTTTTCAGGTGGTTTTTCCCTGCCGCCCCGCGCCCCTCGCCTCTCCCACCGCCCAAGACCTGTCGGTCACGCAGCCTAAAACCAAAATGCTCTGTGAGGTCCCTGGATGACAGAGGGTATTTCCCCCCCCCCCTTCCTTTCGCGGTTAAGATCCTCAGCCTGTCCTTTCCCTCACCCCCCACCCCCGTTGTTTTTCGGGGCTGGTAGAGAGTGTTGTCTAGAGAGGAAACCATTTGGGTTTTGAAAAGGATGCGTTTCACTCTTCCCTTTAACCTCTTGCTTTTCTGATTGCTGCAGCAGCGTGCCATGTGGTAAGGCTGAAGGGGGAGTGGAGAAGAGAGTATTTGCGGCAGAGGGGGGGGTGAGGAGGGAAAAAGAAAGCGTAATGAGGAGAGCAAAGGGTTAACCGTGATTTCTTTTAATTGAACTCCAGTTCTTGTGGCCCTAGGCAAGGGGGGACCTGACCCCGCTAGCAGCATCCAGATGTGCTGCTCTCCGGGGACCCCAGCGCAGACCCCTGGATTGTAAAGCAGACAGGGGGAGGACGGGGGTGGGGGGAGAGGGAAGGCGGTCGGGCTGTCCCCTCTGCTCCCCCCGACGCCCCCCTTACCCCCCCTTCACCTCCTGGCTGCAGACGGCCTCAATCGCTGGCAAGCAGCAAGCCCAAACCTCCAGGTCTGGTCACGTTCAGTCCCGTGTCTGCATCTGAACTAAAAAATTGTAGCTGAATTGATGAGGCTAATTTCAGAGGAGGGGGGAGGGAGGGGAGGGAGGGGCAAGGGGGATCTGCGGCTCTCTCCTGCCAGCCTCGGTCTTGGAGAAATAAAGTATTAATAAGGCATCTCTGCCGCAGCCGAGTAGAAACACTGGTGGCATTATTGCATTTCCCTTTTGGAAGGGGCGGGTGCAGAATAACTTTGGATATAATTTTTATCCCCCCCCCTCCCCTTTTTCCCTCCCCGTGGTTGGACTAAAGACAGGGGGAAACAAAAAGACTGGACACAACTGGCACTGGACAAGGTAATCCTCTCCAGCGAGAGATCTGACGTGCAGGAGTGTCCTCCTGCCTTGACACTTTTCTTTCTTGGCTTCACCCTCCTTTTATTCCACCCTCTGCTCTTTTCCTTGGGCTGCAGCAGTTTGCAGAAGTAGGGAATAAAGGACGCCCAAAGCGTTGCATGATGTGTTCCGCTGTTAGCTGCTTGTTATTTTTGCAAGGCTGGGGGGGTGGTGGTGGGGGAGCAAGGGGGGGGAAAGCGGGTGAGCTGGACAGGCGGGTATTGTCTCCTTTCCTCGGGTCCTTTGGAGGGTTTCAGCCTTTCCCGGAAAAAGGAAAGCGCGTTTCTTTTCTGGCGATCGCTCCCGTTTGAATGAAAGAGAGAATTGCACGTCAAGGGTTCGCCAGGTCTAAAATGAGGTTTAAAAGGCTGGTGGTTGGGTTTTTGCAGTGCCCATTCTGACACGGTATCCGGGAACGGAAAATTCAGCTGATCTGACAATTATTGTAATTTTTTGTCATTTTTAGCTTATCAAGTGGTCTGAGTGGGGTTTTAACAGCTTAGTGAGAAACTCGCAGTGTGAGAGGAGGCTGGGGAAGATCCTCCCAGCCCCCTCCGTCCACCTCAGTATCCTTGATTCAGAGCCCGGTGTCCCAAGCCCCGAGACGGCTGGGAGTGAAGGGAAGGGGTGAAAGTGGGAAAGAGCCTCCGCTTTCCTGCAGCCCCATTTCCAGCCTGTGTTTAATTGCTGGAGTCATTTGTCTTGCATTATTGCACTTACCGCTCATTTCTGGCAGGGACCGGACCCTCGTCTCACGCTCCTCGCTGGGAGGCGTGAAGGAGAGGGGCCGAAATAATGTTTTAAATACGTTCTAATCGCCAGACTTTTTTATTTTCTTTCTGCCTGCTGCGACCGAATTGTATTTACGGTTTTTCTCCCCTTAATTTTTGCCTGTGACTGGAAAACGCATTAATAAAAAAATCTGTGGGAAGAGACGGAAATTCAGTGAGTCAGGCTTCGAGCCGCTCCAGCCAAAAGAAGGAGAAAAAAAAAATTGCAAAAAACATGTTAAACTAAACTGTGGGATGACACACGTCGCTCGCTAATACGGTCTGGGGTGCAAGGCAAGGTCTGCGTTGGACTGGCTGCCCTAGCGACAAACAAGAGCTGACAGAGGTAGCTATTGTTCTGCCCCTTCTTATCTAAATGGAGCAAATATCCTGTATGTAAAATATATATATTTTGATCAAGAAGGCTGGACCAGCGGAGAGACGAAAGTTTCCTCCTCGAGTGACTTCACTTCCCAAAATTAGCAGAAAAAAACGTTTCATCCGGTTAACTGTCTCTTTTTCGCTCTGCTGCAACAACCAAAGTTAAAAAAAGAGAGAGACAGAGAGAGAGGGAGGGAGGGAGGGAGAGGGAGAGAGGAGGAGAGGGGATACAGAGAGAAAAGCCAAACCGCTGGAAGGGCAGGGAGAAAAGCGAAAAGAGAGAGAAGGATAACAAACTTCAGGAGGCTTCGGTGGCAGGCTAAACCGGGTCAATGTGTGGAATATTGCTGGTACCGGCTGGAAGTTATTCTAGATGGACGGCACTATTAAGGTAAGGGGGGCAGGAGGGGATGGGGGACCCCTCCGGTCCGGGAAGGCGCGGGGGGGGGGGGGGGGGGGGGGGGGGGGGGGGGGGGGGGGGGGGGAGGGGGCGGGGGGGCTGGGGTCCAGCTCCCTCCCTCCGCCCCGGAGCGGCCGGTCTCTCCTCCTCCTCCTCCTCCTCCTCCTTCTCCTCCGCCGCAGCGTGTCGGGGCTCTCTCCTTCGCCTCCCCGGTGCCCGGGGGGGCTTCGCAGCCAGGGGGGAGCCGGGGTACCCCGCTTGGCGGGGCGGTGCGGGGCCAGCCATGCTTGTCGCCGCGGAGGGGAGGGGGGGCGAGGAGGGGCCCAGGGGACCCGGCGGGCTCAGAAGCGGTGACAGCTCCTGGCCCAGGGGCTCGGCAGCGCGGCGGGGGGGGGGGGGGGGGGGGGGGGGGGGGGGGGGGGGGGGGGGGGGGGGGGGGGGGGNCGAACATAACCAACCTCTGGTGGCCTTGAGCAACCGAGAACGCTGTTGGGACTCAGCGAGTGGTTCCCCCTCCTTTCCCCCCATCCAACCGGCCGGTCCTTCAGCCTCTGCAAAGATAACCCAAGGCTTTTCCAAGCCCCCCTGAGGTGGCTCAGGCTGTTTCTCGAAGCCTGGGCAGCAGAGGGTTGGTTTTCTTGCTTTGGGGGGACCCTCGTGCAATTCTTACAGGCTCTTCTTGAGGGAGCGCTATAGTACAGAAGCAGCTCGAACAGAAGAGCCTTGAAGCGAGAGACGCTGTGGGTGTGTTTGGGTTGGAGGATTTCGAAAGATGCCTATCGCCTGGGTGGGGTGTTGATCTCGTCTTAAAAGCCTATTTTTTTTTTTGGTCTTTTTTTTTTTTTTTTTTTTTTTTTTTTTTTTTTTTTTTGCTGACCTGGGGAGAAAGAAGCTGCAAACTGGCAGGAACTGAAACTTTCTCCCTTAGATTGCAGCTTGTGACAAGTGCACCGTTTGGAAGGGTCTCAAAAGAAAGGGGAGGGAAGGAGATGGGCAGGAAGAGAAAATGGAAAGGGGGAAGAAAGAGAGAACGGAAGGGTGAATGTTGGAAAAGAGAAGAGAAAGCAGGAGCGTTGAAAGCACAAAATTTGGGAGGTATGGCAGGAATAAGACA
The DNA here is from genome assembly GCA_003697955.1 of Calidris pygmaea. Lineage (NCBI taxonomy): Eukaryota > Metazoa > Chordata > Aves > Charadriiformes > Scolopacidae > Calidris > Calidris pygmaea. Next base: position 1,210,187 of record QJSC01020716.1, on the reverse strand, counting down.
CGTCTCTCCCACCACCTCCTCAGATCTGTAGCACAAGTAACCCGGGCCTCATTCAGGATACGTTTAGTGCACCACAACCTTCTTTGATTTGTGGAGCCCTAAATATTGTGCAGTGAAAGTGCAGAAATTTCCCATCTGTCCGTTTGCTGCGGTGCACACATGGACTTGCTTTTCTGCACGGGTCCACGAGCCCCCCGCACCATCCTCTGAAAGGTGCTGAAGTATTCCCATGACCCATGCAGACCCATGGTGCCTACAGGGAGCTTCTCCTCTCCCCAATATCCCCCCCCCCACCATTGCAAAGTATTATCACTAACCCCCCTTCCCAGTTTGGAGATGAGGAACTGCGACACTTGAGCTGCTGGGCCCACAGTCGTGTTGGGGAGGCTGTGGCGAAAGGAGGAACTCAGCCGCATCCCAGGTCACTGCCCCGGCTCCTGGATCTGCCTGCTGCCTGCTCTGCAGCCTGTTCTTCCATTGTCCTCCTCTGCTTGTAGTCCAGAAAGAATTTGGCTGTTCGAGCTAAGAGAGATGGGATCCAGATACACCAGAGTCTCCTCTTGGGTTGGTTTGTTAAGCAATTTCAGGATCATCAGCAAGTTGTTGCAGGTCCCCACCGTCCCCTCTGCCTCCTCCTATAACATACCCCCTTTTCATTTAGACCAGTGCTCCTGCAGTGCCTTCAGGATTATCTGAGTTTTCTTGCAAATTTTCTTACCGAGGAGAAAAAGAGCAAGTTCTCAAGGAATATCAGACCCAGGCATTGAGAGATTGGCTGCAGTTCACCACTAAAAGGAAGGGGTTAGGCCACCTTGCCGAGCTTTTCTCAGGTGAAGGGCAATGGGGGAGGATGTGGCTTGAGATGCTTACATGGTTTTAATGTGCTGAGGCATGTATATAACCTGTGCTTCAGGGTAGATTTTGTAAATTCTAGGACACCAGAAAGCAAACCTGTACCGTGTCCACAGGAGAGCGATTTAAAAGCAACTGTATCCTTAGGTCTGCTCTTCTGTAGGTTGTATGCGTTGATTTCTCTCAAAGCTGTGTGTTTGCGTTGGGAAATAATACGGCAGAAAGATGCAAGTGACTAGAGAGCAAGAAAAACACAGAAAAAGGCTCTTTCATTATCTAGAGCAAGAAGACAGCGAGGGACCAGATGAAATCTGTGTGCCAGCGGGGTTAAGCGCTTCCCTCCATAAACTCAGAAATATACTTGTCTGTATAGAAAATAAAGGCCGTGTAGCACAGACTAGATACAGGGGAGGGCTATGTGTTCTGGGTGATTGTCTTCAATTCAGAAAATACAAGTGACTGTTTTTTCAAGCCCATGCAAAGCTATTCCACAGAGTAATTATTTTAATTGAGCCAAAGACTATTAACTGCACGCTTGGCAGATGCAGAAGGAGGCTGAGTCCAGTCTATAAAAATCCCTCCCTTCACCCTGTGATCCCCCATATTGCATCTGTACTTTCCTCTGTCTTTTTTATGCCATTCAGAAGGAGCTTTGACGGCAGACTCTCTGGTGGCTGGCTTGGCCTACATGGAATAATTTATCTGCAAACCTGCCCAACTGCAGAGTAACTTTGCAGTAAAGGGGTAAATCCACTGTAGCCTTGAGTTGTCCTCAGAGCTCACAATCATGTACTCCTGGGGAAATGGAGCATGGTCAGACAGTGGATGTGGCCAGGAGGATCCTGGGCTACATTTTGCATCCTTCGTGGACATTACGTGCAAGAGTATATTGAAGTTGTTTTCAGAGTTTCTTAACCCAAAGCTGAGTGAATGCCATGTGTATAAACATATATTGCGGGTCAGCTCAGGACTGTAAATCATCTTTTCCCATCACACACTGACTTACGTCACATGTGATATTGCTGAGCCAACGCGCTGGGTCTAGAATGCATCTTTATTTCTTCATAAATAATGATTTATCTTGAGGGGAATTAGATCACTTGCTGAGGTGGTGGGATGCAATTTTTACTGCATTCTTCAAATAATCTGTTTAATACCTGGCATAGAGGTGGACGAGCTGGCTTGCAAAGTGACCTCTAGGGCAATGCTCTAAGGTCTTTTATGGAGAAAGAAGCGTGGCAAATATTTATCTTTATTAGTTCATTTCCATATTCAGTTCTGTGAACAACACTTGCAGAAGATGGTTGGGAGCCAGTGAAACGCATGGTGCCTTATGTTTGCACTAATTTTAAATAGTCAATAAGATTTTTATTGTATGCCTCCACATACTTCAAATCACATCTTTTTTGGGTTAACATCCTGCTTTGACTTAACTGACATTGTGTTTGGGGGGGCTTGGTTTATATTGCCTCAAATTAAATCAAAAAATGGTACATCTAATCTCAGCAAAATGCCCAGGCATGGACTTCCCTCACAATAACAAATGGTGTGGTTTCAAACTGGTTTAATTTTTTCAGTTCCAGTTTACATGTTGACAATAATTAAAGTAAATACACTTGCCAAAGCCTGCCTGTTAATTAAAAAAAAAACACATTTTGTGTAGCTGCCATCTTCATTCTGTGCAAACATGTTTATCCTTATGTTCTGGACATAAGAGAGGGACCATCTGAAGGACATTCAATGAAAATTTTGCCTTACTCCAGTAGATGACAGCCATACTTGTCTCCTTCCACGAGAAGACTTGTATGTTGGTGTTGCTATAGCAAAGGGTGGGGTAGGGTTTCTATTGCAATCACTGTTTCTTGTCATTTGTGAACTGTAGGCGTTCGCCTCTCCTCCTGAAACTTGGCCATCGAGATCTTGAACTAAGAACATGTTTCTTTTTTGGGCAAGTTTAAATGCCTGTTTTGCCATTTTTAAATTGCCCTGGCTTTGGCCCTTCAGAGCTGGCCTTTCCTGGCAAAAAGGCCTTGACTCTTAGGGCAAGACTCTTAATCTCCAGACTGGGAAAGAAAATAATCACAAAGATGTTTGCTTACTGGAGACTCTTCACGTTCCTGTCCCTCAAAAGTAATTTCGAACATAACCATCTGAAATTTACAAGGTATAAATGATAATATTCCCTGATATCCAAGTCCCCCTTCAGGTGACAATATAAATAATCGTTTTCTAACAGAAAGCAACAAAAACCTGTTAGAAGTGTTTTGTGAGTGGGCTATTTTTATAACGCTGCTTCTTTTTCCCTCCAAGATCTGTATGCAAATGTGTGCCTTTTGCCGTTGTATGAACATGGTGCTGGGTGCTGTTGTCTCAAGGTGTTCAGTGCTACCTCCCATTTGCTCCCAGTAAAACACTGGGAAGGTTATTTCAGAGCCGGTAACTGAGTAGCTCTGCTGCTCTGTAGTAGAATTGTTCCTGCAAACCTAATACATGACAAAACAGCACCAACTGCTTAGATTTTAGGCACCTGGGGTTTCACTCAGAAGCTTTACAGAGGTGCTGAGAGCCTTGTATAATTTCTCTCTACCACTGTGGATTTTACCCTAACAGGATGTGGTCACTTTAAGTAGTAGCATGCATATCTTGAGGATTTCATGCTTTTATTTTAGTTATTTATTTTACTTTTGTGATATCCCTGCTGTAAGGTGGGGACAGGGGGAAGCCCAGCTTCTGTCACTCCTTGCAGCATTTCTTCTAAGGAAGGTTTTGCTGGAGTCTCAGTGTGGAAGTGTGTTCACTGGAATATTATGAGAAGGGGACAGACAGCAAGAGAAGCAAAGGGTAAGGTTGCACCTCGAAGTGATGTCTTAGATGACATGCTGATAAGGTGAGATGTGCTGGGGGAAGGGCATTTGTAGCAATTTTGCAGGAAGCAGAGTTTATTTTCTTCAGGTCTCTCTTTCCTGGTCTTGCAGGAGGCTTTCCTCTTGATTTCAGTTCTCAGAAGGATCAGGCCAAGAACTTAGGAATGTATAACCAGAGCATCTTCCATTCTTGTTCTGTAAAACATCAGCGTGTGAAGTTCTTTTACAGCACCCCATAAGTTGCCTTTGAAAAATGAAAGTTTCTCATTCTGCTTGAGTTTACTTGACCACTTAAAGAAAGACCTTATGTCCCATCTCAGTGCAAACATGCACAAGCAGGAAAATTAAAGGAGCCGAGGGAGCCTTAACTTCAGATTTTCAGATATTTGTGGGTTTGCTAAACACCTTATGCTGCAGAAGCATGGTGTTAGTACTAGAGCGTGCATGACTGTGTGCGTGGCTCGCCTAGAAAAAACTGGTCTAATACATACAGCTTAGCTCCACAACTTGGTCTGAAGCCAACTTTCCCCCCAAATGTAAAATTCTCTTTAGATCTTTTGTTCTGGATTGAACAACAGATCTATTTCCAGTGTCTGTGCCTCCCATGTGCGCTCATGCACATGTGAACGTGAGCACACACTGCATATGTAGCGCTGGCATGTAAAAAGAGCTGCCTGCGGCCCACCCCTCGGTTATACAAAGCCCTGTCACACTTCCATGGGTGATGCCTAAGAACACTTTCTGAGTGAACAAATGTTTTCTTACAAGGCTGTGAGTGCATATTTATAGCTGTTTTTGAAAATATGGACTAAAATATCACCCTGCAAATGTGGTTTTCTGCCTCCTTCTGGAAATAATTCGCCTGATGGCAGACCCAAGTCTTTGCTAACCTGCGTGCTGTGTCATCACAGAGTCCTGGGCAGTCAGGATGCCCATCAAGGAACATCACCAGCCTAAATTATGGTGGTATAAACAGCAACGTATGGTACAGGGCAATATATAATCTACTCTACTGAGTTCCAGATATCAAAGCCTTCAAAATGTTAATGCATCTACTGCTTATTTTCTTTCTTCCTCTCATTGCCCAGGCCACATAATTACTGATGCGTATCTACACAGCTAGTAACACTGATCTAGAAACCTGTCTCTTGTAGTAAAGCCACAAACGTTACCTCCCTCCTCCCCCACCTCCGCTACCAAGAGCTTTTCCTTTAGCTGTAAGACAGAGACCTAAACAAAAGGGATGTATGTTACTGTTTATTACTGTTGAGGACATTTAAGTATAAACCTTCTGTTTCTGCAGTGGCAACTAGCACCAAAACTTTGAAATAATGACCTGGCAGGGACCATCAGTATTCCATACCAGAAACACTTTGATACATCTAATTCTGTTTTGTTTCCAAGTTTTGAAGCCAGAGCCCTAAAAATAGGTATGTAGGTGCACGTTTATCTAACTCAGCAAGCAGCTTGATTTGTAAAGGTACTGGCGGCCTGTAACTCTCATTAGCTTTTGAAGGTAACTCTTCCCTCAGAAAGCCAGGCTGCTTTCTAGGTGCTAACAGAGTATTTTGATGCTGTTTGTAAACATGTTGACTAAGATTTGCAAAACTGGCTAAGAGGCTTTTAATACACTGGAAAGAGATGGGAGAAGTAAGGCTAAATCCCACATGCATCTTGCAAAATCTCGGCGTTGGCATGATGCTGTAAAGAAAACGACCCTGGCTCTTCATGTCTGTCAAGCATTTTTTCTTTTCCTGATTTTTTTCTAAAATAGAGTCAGAAATGCAGCTCTGAAGAGGTTCCTGTAGCAAATGCCACAGTTATAGCTAAGCTTAATGGTTTATTTGCATATACCTTGTTCCTGTTCTTCCAGCATAGACTAACCCAGAGCTCAACTGATCACAGGGCTGTAAAGGTGCAAGAAACAATTAGAAATATATATATATATATATAACACCCTCCCACACCCCAGCCTGACAAAGCTGCACACCCAGGAACTGAACGTTAGCTTACTGGCCCAGGTTTGTCAATCATGCAGAGGGAGTGAAAATAACATAACGGGCAGAAGAGCCTTTAATTAGTCATTTGCCGATTTCTCACTCAGCAAAAAACTTGCCCTTCTTAACTAATGCTGGTTTTGAGCTGAGGGGAGGAGATAAATCAGCAAGAATACAGTTTTTTTTAGGTTAGTTGATGAGTGAAAAACAGAAACTGGCATAAGTTACGGTGGGGTCAGTGGAAGGTGTGGTGAGTTCGGGAAACCGATTTTTGTACGATGAGAAAATTCTTACTTGAATGTTTTTTATAGCAGCTTTCTTTTAAAAAAGAAGATAAGGAAAAGATTAGGAGAGGTTAAAATACCCTTTTAACAGCTAAAAGCAGAATTTGGTGCTCTGGTTTCTTCTGAATAGCTCTTCTTGTTGTTCCAAGCTTGATTGACTTATAACTGCATCTGAACCAACCTCCTTTTTATCAGCCAAAGTGAGACTTCCTGTGCTCCACAGTCTGGTTTCCTGATGTGTTTCCTTTTTCCTTTTAACAGAACAAAGGAAACTGTAACTCCTCTGCTGCTCCTGTTCCAAATCTCTTTGGGACTCCATAGAATGTTAGCATCGAACATTTGCCTTTTTTTTTTTTTTTTCTTCCCAGTCTCTGAGTCAGGCTGCCTAGAGTGATAGTGCCCTCTTCATATCTACTTGAGTTTTGCATTGCCAGCTCCCGAGGGCCAAGGACCGTGTTGCTGTTGAAATAAGGCCACTTCCAGAGCAGTGGGCAGCCACCATGCTCTAGTCTACCAAAGTGAAGCAGAAAAAGAAAATCTCGGCCAAAGAGTCTGCATGTTACTAGAGATACAGGATTTTTTAATGTTCTGCTAAAGCAAATAATTGGGTGTTGAGATCTCATTGATTTGCACAGGCTTGTATGCACAAACTTATTTGGTGTGTGAACTTATTTGGTGTTTGAACTTGGGGCTGGAACTTTGTGTCCTGAAATATGTAGGCCACTGGCAGAAATGCTCCCAAAATGCTCCCACATGTACAGTGTGGATGGCATTGCCTTAGTACATGCTAGAACTGGCATTTCAACAGGAATGATTCTCTTAAACCACCACACTGAATGGCAGTTACTCTCTTCCTACAACTATATTTCCCTTAGCTGTTACGGGGCTGCAGTTCTATTTCAGTCCTGCCAATCTCATGCTACGGATGTGAAAGATTCAAAGATTCAAACTCCAATTTATGGCATGCAGCAAGGACCTGTCCCTTGGGAAAGCACCACTTTTCCCCAGCTATTGCCCCCACCCAGCTGACAAGCGTGCTGTTTTGCTGAGATGCACCGACCCTTTGTAATCTCTGCATGTCAAAGCTGATGCTTTTTCTTTATAAGAATCACAAGTTCTTGTTCACTCGAATGACAAGAATCACTTGTCTTCTTGTTCAGATAGAGGAACATGATCTCAGCTCAGGACTGAGTAGATGCCTAGAGAAGTGCTTCCAAACACAACTAAAAATAGCTACAGAACTATGGAGTTATATTTTAGCAGAGAGTTAAGTGCAAACATGGGCCTGATTCTGAGAAATATACACCGGATAACTGCAAATTCCCACTGAAATAGTGCAATTTGTTCATGCTTAGGGTTTATCCGACCCACCAGAGCTCAGCAGGCTTAGGAAGGAGATGGGAAACTGCAGGTTGCGCTGCCTGTTGGCCATCTGGAGGCAAAGTGAATTTGCAAGTTTACCCTCTCCGAAATAGGTTGCTTATATCCAAGGTTTGTTTATCCAAACCATCAACATTCAGGAATGGCAGAATATGGAATAGGATAAAAGATTTTGGGCTTGGTCTGTTTTCTATACATGCCTTAATGTATGTATGTGGTGTGTAAATTTGAAAGGGTGGCCAGATAGGCAGTGGTTAAATGAGACTGAGCAGCAGAGGATGATTGCAGCACATCAGCTAATGAAGGCAGAGTTTCCAGGGAGCCCTGCTCACCCAAGCCTAAGGGGGGAGCAGGAAAAGAATTAACACCATTGCCCTCCTACAGAATTGCCTTTCTGCAGGTTTCAGTGTAGTGATTTGAAGTTTTCTCATGTAATAACAAAATCCTACGCCTTTACATTGGAAAATGTCATTTTTTTAAAATCAAATAACTTTGGATTACCTAGGGAAAGGTATCACAAAGTTATATCTCTTCTGTAAAATCAAGGAAGTTTTGCCTTTTCTGCTGTGTTCTGTTTATGGAACAATTTCTATACAGTATAATTCAATTTCCATAAAAACTCCATTGATTTAATCCCTATTAAATTCTCAGGATTTGTCCGTGAGGGTTGTGTTGCAGATCAGCCTTTAGGACTGACTCCTGATTAGAACCAGAAGTCATGACTCGTATGATTAATTCCTTGTATTATGGTAGTTGTCCCTAGAGGCTCCCACCAAGACGAAGCATGGCACGTAGATGGAATCAGAGCCCATAATCTAAGCTGACAAAGTAAAAGAAAACCTAGGAGATGAAATGCAGGAAGCAAGTGGTCACTCAGCAAGTCACCATCAGAGATGCAAAGAATCCTGGTGGCTGTTCACAAGACCCTGGTGGTAGAATTGCCCAGGGATTTGGAGCAGAGGGTGGACTTTAAACACACTTCCTTGAGTTTTACCACTGATACACAGAAAAATCACCAGAACCAGAAATTATTGATACATGTAAAAGGTATCACAGTTGCTGTGGGTGTCTTTGAGGCATCCTGAGGATCTAGACTATGGTCTGTGTAACTCCTGGTCCTTCAGAGACAGTTTGCTGCAGCAAGAATAATTTTTCTGATGGTGACACTCCTAACCTGAACTTGCTCACAAAATTTGTAACATGCGTGGTAACATCCTTCCTTAATTAGATCTAATATGCACATGTGTATCTTTTCACACCACAAATATTTATATTTTGGTGATATTCCTAAGAATCTTCAACTTATACATCCAACTTCTTTAGAACCAACGAGGCTTTAAAATTAGCACGCACTGAAGTGATTTGTTAGGCAAGAACTGGCAGCATCATCCTGAAAATATTACCAAAATTGTCTGTAACAGCTCCTCTGTGACAAGACAAAGAATGATCTTATGTTTAGTGAGGCAGTGGTGCACAGAGAAAACCAGGGTGTCTTACCAGGATCTGGAATGTCTTTAATTGCACATATTTCTTCTGAATCCCATTTTTTACCAGACAAGCGTGCATTCAAGTTTTGCGTGTGCTACGTTTTCTCCGAGTGATCGTGAATTCCCTTGTGACACTATGATTGTACTTGAAATCTGAGCCGTCTCTCGTACGCTGAAGGGAAACTGCTGCCATCGCAATGGCATGTGGCCCAAACGCCAGCTCCTCGCCGTCCTGCCGCAGATCCAGCCTCTGTGCAGAGAATCTCACAGTACATTGTTTTCTGCTGCAATCTGCCTTCTGCGTTGGGTGAATTGGAAGAAGGAGCACGGACAGGTCCAGACTGAAAAGTGTTACTTCTTAACCATGCAGAAATTTTACAGAGGAAGATCTGGAACAGGGCTTTGCCACGGTACCTTCTAGTCCCTTTCTTCTTTACCTTCTAGTCCCTTTCTTCTCCTTCTGGAGAGTAAGTCTTATGAGGAGCGGCTGAGGAAGCTGGGGTTGTTCAGTCTGGAGAAGAGGAGGCTGAGGGGAGACCTTATCGCGCTCTATAACTACCTGAAGGGGGGGTGTAGAGAGGCAGGGGTTGGTCTCGTCTCCCAAGTCACAGGAGATAGGACAAGGGGAAATGGCCTCAAGTTGCACCAGGGAAGGATTAGATTGGATATTAGGAAACATTTCTTCACTGAAAGGGTTATCAAGCATTGGAATAGGCTGCCCAGGGAAGTGGTTGAGGCACCATCCCTGGAGGTGTTCAAAAGACGGGTAGACATGGTCCTCAAGAACATGGTTTAGTAATTTTTATTTCCTATTTCTTATTTTTTTTTTTTTCAGAGTTAGGTTGATGGTTGGACTAGATGATCTTTAAGGTCTCTTCCAATCTAGATGATTCTATGATTCTATGATTCTTTTCATCTCTGTTCTCCCCTTGACAATGCTTCTGGGTCCTCTGGATTTTAAGTAGTGTTATAATGTAAAAACCATACCCAATATGCATCATCACATGACACTTTTTTGGTAGGAAAAGGGTATATCTATATCCACTTCTCACTCTGAGCCCCAAAAAACTCATGCCCGGGACACGTGGTTTCTGCATGTCAGTATTAAAGATGACACTGGCCTGTCCCCGCTCTGCTGGCTCCTGCAGGGCATCCAAAACCCAGCTTTACAGTTGTAGGAATCCTTTGCCTTTCCAGCACTTCCAGAGCAGTGGGCAAAGGATTTAACAGATGGATAGAGTTTGTCCCTGGTAGAAAGAGAAAGACACGCTAAGTTCCAGCTTGCTTGCAGTGCATCCTCTGGATTTGCACCACTGTATTTGAGAGCAGACGTTTTCTCATTCTCACAGATTATGGGGTGGCCATTAATGGATGGAATAAACTCACAATTAGTTCCCTGCTCTTCATTTTTCGTATTCTCATATGTCATCTCTACTTCAGGAAGGATGTAATTATGGTTGATTGTTAGTGTTATGAATTATTTGTGCTACAGTAGTGCCTAGAGACCAGAGTGGTCTCTGTTGTGCTAAGCACCATATGTAACAAGAGATTCTTCTTCTAAATTCCTTAGGAGTGAAGAAAAATTATGGCACTTAATTTGAACTCCAGAGTGGAAGCAATTCTTGAGCTCCGCTCTCTGCTGTCAGACATGACCATGCTCTATCATTCCTTTCCCAAACTCATCAAGGTTTCTGTAAAGGATGGATGGGTTTTCTTTCCGCCACCATGACTCCCCATTGAAAAGGACTTCTCTAACTTCGTCATTCTGATTTTCTTCTGATTTTGGACTGACATTTGCTCGTGACTGATTCCTACCTTTCTCATGCCAGCACTACTAGCTTAAATGGCTTTCCCTTCCCTGACCTTATGCCCCCAGTGTATTTACAGACCCCTGCCATACCTCTCTCTGCCTTTGTTTTGCTGGCATAAGCAAAAAACTTGTAATCTCTTCCATAAACCCCTCTTTTCCTGGTTATTCCTTAGCCCTCAGCTGCACCTGTTCCCCTTTGAAATTGTCTTTTCTCAGCATGAGTCACTGGAGCGGCACACGCTGTTCCCAGTGCTTGGCATTAGCACGCACTGGAAGAACCCTCCCTGATGCAATTCTGGGATTGTGATTTTTTTTTTTTTTTTTTTTCCCCACTTCTGGTGAGTCAGAGAAATCTGTGAGCAATTAATTCACTCCAGTCTTTCTCCTCGGCAGTGCCCAACCTGGTTCAGTTAGTTGTTCAGCCACGGATTTCCTGTGCGAGTTCAGGCATTTCATTTCACCTCTCTGTATCTCAGTTTCTCATCTGTAGAAGTCAGCAAGTGCTTCCTTTCCTCTCTGCGACTGGAGTAGATGCTCTTACGAGGTGGGACTGACTTCAGTCCTACTCACGAGCAGCAGCCACAGTGATCCCAGTGCAGGCACATCCTGCAGTGCGATGTAAGGAACAGAAAGAAACCCGGTGGTTCTTGCCATTATGGTCTTTATTAACATTCAACAACCTTCTACCATGTTCCTGAGATGTGAGTAGAGCTAGTAATCTTTTGGGTCATGTACTTATTTGTAAGGTGGGTTCGTAGCATTGCAGCTGGATGGGCAGGCGTGTTTTCCTGTAGATCAAAGACCATTATGAGCTCTCCAGAAGGAATAAGAAGGGTGTGAAGTCCAATAGTTTTTCCAGATTTTTGCAGCAAGTACCCTGGACCGCCTGGTGAAGGAGTCCAGCAGAGTACGTGCACGCGCCTGTGGAGCTGCTCCATTGATTCATAGACAGAGCACACGCACACAGCTAAAATTTCAACTAGGCCTAAAAACCAGATGGTTTCTTATATAAGCCAAACTTTTATGAGTTTTAAAAAATAGCAGCCAGTACACGGTCAGGACCCCACTCTGATTGTCTATCGCTTCCACTGATTTCTTACCCTTTCTTTCATACTTTTGCAGCTCTAGGATTGGTCGTTTCAAAACTAGCAGATGCAGACTTACCAAAAATAAAAAAAAAGAAATAATTAATTAACATACCCCTAAACTACAGAAACCCTATCTTGTGAGCAGCACTTTTCTCACCATGTTCTGTGCCAGTCGGAGAGCGGTTAGCTGGCACGCCAGGAAGACATGTCTGGAAATGTGTGATGTGGAAGGTGTGGGTACACGGGCAGAGAGGTGAAACATGGATGTGACATGGAGCAGAAAGGAGCAGAAAGAGGGTGGGCTGTGAAAAAGAATCCCTCTGAGTCCTGACAGACCATTCTCCCAAACACTGCCCACGTCTTTCTTTGTGCAGGTCTTGCCCTGGCCATGACAGGGGTGACACTAGCTATTTTCAGGTCATGAGGGCTCAGCTCTCCCTTGTTGAGATGAACCTCCACAGCAGGAAGGTGTGTGCTCTTTTCATAGCCTCTTCTACCACACAAGAACCACCCTCTGTTTCCCTCACATTTCCATCACTGCTTCAAGATGTGTCTTTCCAAGCCCTCCTCTACACTGCACATGCAGCATTCACAATACTCGAGCGCTTGTAGACACTCTGCCTCTGGGAGCTTAAGTCTTTAATTGCAAGTAGAAGTGTGTGTGTGTTTTCAAAAAGCCTGTGATAGCTTTAATTCAGGTAACAACTCAAAAAGCTGTCAGCAATTTCCCTGTGTGGAATGGGCTGTACCTGAGTGTGAGGTGTATCTGCAAATGAGCAGTATTTGATAGGGAGGGTGTCAGCACATGCAGTGTTTATTGACACAAGGCTCAATGAACATCTAATACACTAAAGTAAACACAGTGCTTTAGAGTGTCATCAGCTACGGTAGATGAAAGGAGCGTGGTTCATCTCCCAGTATAAATTGCATGTTAAACTGGTGGAGTTAAGCAAACAGCTGAAAAATGGATCTATCTCAGGCAATGCTAATTTTATATATATATTTAAATTTATTTAAATATATTTAAATACACATCTTTTACACCTTTGCTATTCCATTGACTCCGTCAGAACTGACCTGGATTTGAATTAGGGTCAGTGGGGCGAGCAGGTCTAAATCATGGAGTCATGGAATTGTCAGAGTTGGAAGGGACCTCTAGAGATCCTCTAGTCCAACTCCCTGCCAAAGCAGGGTTGCCCAGAGCACATCACTCAGGATGGCATCCAGGCAGGGCTTGAAGATCTCCAGAGAAGGGGACTCCACACCCTCGCTGGGCAGCCTGTTCCAGGGCTCTGCCACCCTCACCAGAAAGAAGTTTTATCTCATATTTGAACGAAACTTCCCATGTTCCAGCTTGTGCCCATTGCCCCTTGTCCTGTCCCTGGGAACCACTGAGAAGAGTCTGGCTCCATCCTCCTTCAACCCACCCTTTAGATCCTTGTCAGCATTGATAAGGTCTCCCCTCAGCCTTCTCTTCTCCAGGCTCAAGAGCCCCAGCTCTCTCAGCCTTTCCTCACCAGGGAGATGCTCCAATCCCTCCATCATCTCTGTTGCCCTACGCTGGACTCTCTCCAGCAGTTTCCTGTCTCTCTTGAACTGAGGAGCCCAGAACTGGATGCAGGATTCCAGTTGTGGCCTCACCAGTGCAGAGCAGAGGAGGAGAATGGCCTCCCTCGACCTCCTGGCCACACTCTTCCCTACGCAGCCCAGGATTCCATCAGCTCTCTTGGCAACAAGGACACATTGCTGGCTCTTGGATAATTTACTATCTACCAGGACCCCCAGATCCTTCTCCTCAGAAGTGCTTTCCAGCAGGTCCATCCCTAACCTATATTGGTACCTGGCATTCTTCCTCCCCAGGTGCAGGACCCTACACTTGCCCACATTGAACCTCATTAGGTTCTTCTCTGCCCAGCTCTCCAGCCTGTCCAGGTCACCCTGGATGGCAACACAGCCCTCTGGAGTGTCAGCCAGTCCTCCCAGCTGAGGATAGACTCTGTCCCCTCGTCCAGGTCATTGATGAATATGTTGAACAAGACTGGACCAAGTATTGACCCCTGGGGGACACCAGGGAATCCTGCAAAGGAGCTCTGAAAGGTAGTTTTGCTGTAAGAGTAACAGATGTATTGGGGAGGAGGGGAGGGAAAGCCATGACGTTTTGTGCTTAAAACATGTGATTATGAGCCAGGACACTTGATTTCCATTCTTGGCTCTGCCAGTGGCTTTCTGTGCGACCACAGGAAGCCACTGAATTGCCAGCAAGGCTGGTCATTCCCTGGTTTTCTATCGCGCCTACCCAGACCTTGAGCTCTTTGGAACAGGAGCCAAACTCCAGAATGTATTTGCCCGGTGCTAACACAGGGGCAACTGCAGGTTTGCTCATTCTGAGTCAGGCGGTACAGTATTTCTCCAGGAATTGTGTCCAAGACATGCACTCAGTTATTCACTCTTTGTTATGACTAACTTAATGGGTTGTATAGATAAGGATACTTCTAGAAGAGAAACATGTTCAGAAACCTGAAATTATCTGTAACAAAGTTTTCTTAGCGTATAAGATCATAATCAGTCATCTATTATTTAGTAAAAAGATAAAGATTCCTCATCTGGTATCTGCTCAGCAGATAACAATCATGCTCACATGTCCCTTCTTTCGAAAAAGCCTGACTTTCTGAAGACTGCTGTTCAGTAATTAGAGCAGAAGCCTGCGAGTGGAGTCTCCTTGGCTTTACTCCTCTTCCTTACCCAGAGACTCTGAGCAAATCATTAGAGGTTTCTATGCCTTGATTTTCCTAATTGTAAAATAATAATAGGTAATGCTCTTCTGAGGTAAGGCTGAAAACCGACAAATCTTCAAAAAGAGCTCTGTAAGCTCTGGATAAAGAATTCCGTAGGTGCCCAATGCATCAATAGAAAATCCTCTCTGAAATAAAGTTCAAAGCAGCTGGATGCAAGAGATGGGGTTTTTGCAACTAGGAAAGGAAAGACGCTATCTATAGGACATAAAATGTTCTAGTCACTTATGAAACCCAGAAAAAAACAGTCTCTGCTCTGAAGCCCATATAACCTAAACCAATTGCAGTAACAGAAATCTCATTTGACACACTTTGTGTTGAGCTTGTGTAGTCACAGCCCTTCAGCAGGAGCAGGGAGGGTGGTCACTGCTCCCCACCACTCGTTTCCAGAAGCCTATGGGAGAGCAGTGGCCGTCGTCTGCTCGGTGCTACGCACTCTCTTGGATGCTTTGTTCTTTCCAGCCCTGATAATCAAACATGCAGAGGTCACGTTAGCTGTGGGTTGCTTTTCCTGAGCAGAAAGGTATATAACGTGTGTGTAAAGCACAGAAAAAAAAAAAATCCTTGCACTGATGATGTGATGAAAAGAGTGTGATGAGCAGCAGCAGAGCAGAGGCGTACCAAGGGGGCTCTCACCCGCTGGCTTTGCCCTTGCTGCTTGCTAACCACCCTGCTCTCTCAGCGCTGTTATTGTTTGATTTCGGCCTGCTGAGACAGGTGCAAATCTGCTTCCAGATCACACTTGGATACGTGGCAGGCAAATTTTCATTAGAGGCTGCAATAACAAGACACGGCTCTTGTCTCTCAATGCTCTATAGAACCGGGAAGCTCTTCTGCATGCGAGCGCCTGGCTTGCTAAGGACAAGTGCTTTCCAGCTAGCGGGGGGTACGCCGGGAGGCTTGCACCATTTTGTCTTGTTAGACAGTCATTTAGCAAGTGCCATTTGTTGCAAGCTGATTCTTAAAAAACAAAGGGGAGAAAAAATGCAGTTAAAATGAGTTTTGCCTTTTGAGCAAGCTCAGAGCCTTCCCCCGCTTCATGGAGTGCGGTTGGGTGCGGGGGCGTTGCAGGAGTGGAAACCCTGATCGCAGATGTGAGCGTTTCGCTTAGAGAGGCTGGTTCTTTACTTTACTCGTCTTAATTAAAAAGATGCACAAGGTAAATAAGAAGATGCACAAGGTAAATAAGAAGATGCACAAGGTTGGCCAGATAGATAGGCGGCCTGGTCTCCTGATGTGGTCATTTACCTGCGCTCCTGGGCATGAGCATTTGCCTGGTTTAGATGAGTGCTCCTCATCTTATTTGGTGAAGTGGACACAGGACCTTAGTGCAGGAGCTGAGAAATGTACCATGAAGTCCAGATTTTCTCTCTCTAGTCATGCCTTAGAGGAGTGAAGCAGGGTGGAACGAATTTCTAGAAATATTAGGAAATTCAGGTATATTCCTTGCACACAAACAGCTGGAGCTCCGGAGAAGTGAAGCTTTGCTCTAGTGAAGATGATGAAGAAAGCCTGGGGTTTGTCTCCCCTATTTTCAGTTGGACAACTATATTTCAAATTAGAAGGGCAATGAAGATCTGAGGTAAATTAAACGTGGGGAAAGAGGCACGTGATTTGAGTAACACAAACAAACATGTGAGATGCCCCTGCAGAAAGCGGGAGGGAAGGTTCTGCGCCCACCCAGGGACTAAGAGGGCAGCCCTGGTATTGGGCTGAAATGCATTTCCTCTTTGCCTTAAAAAACCTAAGAAATCAGAAGAGCAATTCAGCTGAGGAGAGTTATCAGGCAGGTGAAAACAGCAAACAAGGCCAGTGCAGTTGTGAGCTGCCTCTGCATTAATACTCATGTCACCAAGCTGGGCTCGTAATAAACACTCTGTATGATACGAGTGCACATGTCAGAAGACATTTGGTTCTGGACACCACATGGCCAGAGGGGCGTTGAGAAATAAAGAGTGTACCAAAGAGAAGCGAGAACCAGGACAGCGTGGGGCTATTCGACTGCTGTAGAAAGACTGAAAGAGAAATGCTGGATGACATGGCAATGCTGTTGCCAGCTCTTGTGGTATTTGGTATTCATCTGGAAAACCTGAATTGCATTCTAATTACATAAGCGTATCAGCATTTATTTAATAAAAGTGACTTTCTTAGGGTCACAGGGAAGAGCTAGAAATTATGTCCTAAACAGATTAAAACCCCAGTTATAAATACAATTAGACTTTTAATGAAGATTATGTGCAATTAAAAGGCCCCGTGGTGCATGTCTACACGGGCGCTCCCAGCTGCTCTGAACCAGAACGGCGTGAAGCGCGATGCAGAGACAGCGGTTCTGGGTCTGTTACGGGTGGAATCTGCAGATGCCAACAGGTCCAAGTGCCAAGGATGCACAGTGATGACTTTTAAGAACTACGAAAAGATCCGAGTAGGTTTATACCTCAGAGCAGGGGCTGCGCAAATCAGAAACAGTCAGGCTTGGCTTGTGCTCTAATCAGTTCACTTGGTGGGAAAAGAAACCTTAATATGGTGCACCATCAAACTTGTCCTGTGGGCAACCCTGCCCAAAGGCTGGGACACGCGCCAGTGTCGGGAGGGGACGGAGGTAATTTGGCAGGTAGGTGATGCAGAGGAAGTGGTGTGTGAGCTTGGCATTTTAAAATTAAACCTGGCAAAACCCCAGGAAAGGCCTTTTTTGGGAGATGAAGTCAGATGCGTTGTTTTGCGCCCCTCAGCCCATTCCATTTCTATTATTCCTTCTATCACACAGATGATAAAAAGAGGGGGTTGAATCATGTTTATTAATTCAGAATGACAATAGGACACCTGGACTAGCACCTGTCAGAATATGATGCAAATTAGCCCAGGAAATCTGGTCTCGATCAGTGCAACCATAATGAAGTGCTAATAGAACTGATAATGATTTGAACAGTATTCATAGGAACAAGCTTTGCTCGGATATTGGCTCAATTGCATTAATTAATGCGGTACATACAGAAATGCAGCGTTGCTCCCATTCACAGGGACTTCCTGATGCTTTTCTCTTGCTGTTTGTTTTTTAAACAGACAAACCCGAGACTTATTATATTTGCAAACAATGGCATCATGGAGATGCTCTGATTTACTGCAGAGATAGAGGGGGTTTGATGGTTGAAAGCTTAAATTAAAGCAGGATTTCCTTCTGTTTTCTTAAAGGAAAGGTTAACATTTGCTAATAACTGCTAATAACTGCCACTGTAAATGGTCTAAGTGTCATATGATGGATTTTTCTGATTGCTTTTAATCGAGGTTTTTAGAGATCATGGGGTGTAAACGAAGAAATGAGCTGAACGTTCATGAGTTGAGCAAACCTCAGGAGATGTGACTTAGATAAGAAAAAACTGTTCTGACAATGAAGTAATGACAGGTTCTTTGCTTCCTGAGTTACACTGGTTTTTATCATTATTTTAATGTTCCTTATTCTGTATCTCTCATCTGCATAGATGGATATATGCTTGCATAGGCTTTGTGAGCGGGTGGAGGGTTTTTTACCCTCCAGAGATACTGAGTTGTTTTATTATCTATTTCATCTCCCATGTGTGTATTTTTTTCACTATCAAACTTCAGACCAAATTTAGATGATGGGAATGAATTAGAAAAAGGTTTCTTTACAATGTCCAAATCAGCAGAAAGAGGGCCAGGCTGAGGCTGGGAACATGTATCTGATCTTTCAATGAAAAATATTACTTTATGCTGAGTGCCTCTGGAGGAGAAAGGGATAAATGGGAAGGTATTTCATTACCCTACCTGAAAATAAAGGACATGGGAATAATTCTCCAGACAAACAGAATCCCAGGAGTGGATCATCTGTCCTGAATAGTGAGCACTGGGTTCTGATAGAAGAGTTTTGGTGTCATGGATTTCTTTGCTAACAGGACCCAAAATGCACAGAAGAATTTTTGTCTTGGTGCAGCATGGACTGCATTTTTCAGAAATTCAGGACCACTGACCTGTGTGGGTTTTGGTTTTTTCTCATGACATCTCACTGTGGATTTGTAAATCTGGTGAAACAAATAGGTTTAGGCCAAACATGTTGGTTACCAGGGTTCCTGTTTGCGCTGGGGGGGGGGGTGGCCCACGGTGTCAGCTGCAGAGACGTCCTAGTGTACAGCAAACCTTTAAAAAGCAAAGAAAGGTGGAGAGGGGACTCTGCAAGTTTAGCCAAGAGCATATCGGGTGAAGTGCATGCAAATCTCCAGCTGACACAAGCTGTATCCTCTCCCACGAAAAACTTCATAATAATCTGTGCAGAACATCACTTCAGGATAAACACAATAATGCTATAAATACCCCAGGCCATTTCCTGTTGTTCTTACTGCAGCTTGCACAGGGTTTGCGTCTGGGCGAGGGTGTGACTATCATCCACAGAGTAACACATACATTAACCTTCTTCTCCGCTTCTCTCACTAATTGTCTTATGGGCTTGATTAAAAAGTGTTTTTCTTTCTGAACAAGTGCATTTTTGGTCAGTTAACCTGTTGCTTGTTCCGCTAAGCACAACGTTCATCATTAATGAATCAAGCAACATTCTTTTCTTTATTTAAAGAATTTAGGGCAGCAAAATAGTAAACTTGTGCCAGTGAACAGATGAATTGACCTGAATATCATGAGTCACTGTCACAAACATTTCTCATCCCAGGTTATTTCAGTTTATGCCCATTCTTAGTTTTGACTGTCGTACTTAAAGGGAAATGAAACACACCTTAAAATATGAATTGAGATGAGCAAAAAGGCAAACTATTTCCTGGATGTTTTATGCTTGAGATTTACTGAATTGTATATTTTGTTTAAGTGGATTTGTTATTTTAGTGGAAACAGAGGCAAAAGTTACACTTGCATCTGCTCGTTAATTACATAAATACAATGAGGAGAAAGCAAAAAAAACTGCAGAGGGGGGTCCCTGACTTCTAATGTAGGAATTAAGTTTTTAGAGCACTAGACTGAAAATTCCTGTAACTATACAATTTTTAACTCAGCAATTTCATTCAAACCGGTAATTTTTTAAAATAGTGTTGGCAGTGTGCTTTTTACTACACAGAACAAGCTAAAAGCTTGGATTATGAATACTTGCCGAATGGCTTAGACTTTCCATCTAAATTAAGCCAAAAACTTAGGGCCATATATAAAAAAGAATGTGGGCGCCTCCAAAGAAGATATTGTACTGCTTAAGTCTTGAAAAGCTTCCTCCTAAAGTGAAAAACAAACCCAGACTTACTAAGCTTGGATCTGACTTCTACCTATGTGGTCAGTTTTAATCAGATAATCAATCCCATCTTCATTCATCAAAAGCAGTTATAAATTGTTCCTTCAGTTTATATGAGACCATGGTGAAAGAAGAGAGTTTTGCCATCATAGCATGGACAAACAGGAGAAACTGCCCCATATGAGAAAGGAACCAGGCTCCAGGAGCTAATCCATTTGCTGCTCTCCATGAGAAGAGAAAAAAATATGCTCAGAAGAAGTGTGTTTTTTAAAAAGATCATTGTAAAACAGTTTGTCTGTGAATGTGAACAAACGAGGCAGAGTGGGTGTGTGGAATGGATATGTTTCATGTGAAAGGCAAGGAAGGAAATGGGAATAGCAGGCAAGAATGGGGGAAAAAAGGCCTGATGAATGAAACAGAGACAGAATGCTCTGTTCCTGCTCCTGCTTATTGAGATTTTACCTCCATACAATTTTTATATTAACTGAATTAAGGCAGAGAGTGGGATTTTCAAAAGCTTTAAATGAAGGATAAAATGTATTTTGCTTGCCTGATTCATATTTATGCCCTTGAAGATGTCCCCAAAGAAAACACCTTCCTCACATCTCACACGATGGCTTGGCATCTAAAGCAGTGTCATGAGAATCCAAATAATTGGGCTCTCGGCCTGATTTTACTACAGTTGTGCTGTTTGACTTCCAGTGAATGATGTCTTTGTGTATGTTAAAGATAAGTTTTTCAAAGGTGAGAAAAGTGGTGTGAAATCTACCCCTAAATGTGACCTTTAGTATGTGAGATACAGTAAGGCAATATTTTGACACTTTTAACAACACCCACTAACAATTTCTTTGATGATACTAAAAAAGTTGTTTCCCTGGAGATTAACCCTGACGTCCTCTGGCATTCCTAAATGTGCTACGTCTACTGTAACATGAAGAAGTAGCAGGGGAGAGTAGAGCATCTGTAATTACAGCAGTGTAAGATATGTAGAACATATCTTGCCATGTTTTCCAGAGGTCCTTTCCAACCTTAGATACCCGTGGCAGCGGAGCTATGGGCCAAGCTCCAGGCATGTCACTCTGGGAGGGTGAGACAGACCATTTGGACACCAAGTGCTTGGAAAGGACAACCAAAGAGGGAGCTTAAACCATTGCCATTTCTTTTTACAGCTGCTTCCCCCACAGTTCATTGTTTTTCTAAACTCAGAGACATGGTCTGATGGTCTGTTCTGATCTGTAGCCCTCAGAAGCTAATTGAGACTGCCCAGCTCTCCTGTGAAAACAGAGGAGAGGGTGCTCCACGGTCTCTGCTTCCCCACACTTACATTTATGTGTATCGTTAGCACGTTACCACATGGGAGCTTTTGCTCCACCAGCTCGTGTTGGGAGATGACTCATATTTCCAGGTAGGCCAGTCTATTCTTACACCTGCAGGTAGGGGTTTGGAAACGTTAAGATTTATTTCTGATCCCTGTATTAACCTGTGCATGACAGACTATTGATAGTGTAGCCTTTTATGGTGTATTAACAGGTACCTCTGAAGCAAAATTTTTTCTGTCAGCTTTTATGGTGTAGCCAAACAGTGGGTGCCCATGTCCTCAGTCAGTGACGATTGCAAGCCAGCTCTGGGGTTTCTGCTCTCTTACCTTCTCATTCTCATCCAAAAAGAGTGAGTCTTGGGGAAGAGCTGAATGTGCACGGCTCCAAGGCGCAAGGGAGGACCTAATATCTTTCAAAATCTCTTGGAGTGCTGCTGTAATACCGCCATCCCCACTTTAGAGCTTTCTTCTGAGAACTGCAATTGCTGTGTGAGCAAGTGTGTGGCACACAATTAGGAGTTCTTTCTTCCTGTGTTCTCTGGATTGTTCATGCCTAGCTCTTACGCAGCCTTTTGCATCCATTAATTTTGAAGTGCTTTACCCAAAAACTCACTTTCACTATTACCCCTGTTTTGTAGCAGCTCTAAGGTGTTTTGACACCCAACAGACCCCAGATCCGCTCAAAGCTACGTTGAGTGTGAGGAGCTGATTTTCTGTCTTGCTATTCATCCTATACACATTATCTGAAGCAACGTTCAAATCCATTTATTGTCCCCATCATCATCACAAACTAACAGGCACAGGGCAACTAACAAAGAGGCACTGCTGAATTACTGGGCACTGTCTGGCAAAAATCTTGCTCTTAAAAGGATGCTGATGAGGAAAGTGACTGTTAGACCTGCCACAAGAAAGACATGCTTCTTTCCTTGGATGTTCATGTGGTACCATTCCAAACCAGTAAGAACCTGTGCCTTAACAGGGAGCACCATTGTGCCTGTACTCCCTGAGTGCTGAGAATTGGGACGAAAATCATACCTGGGGGATGCAGCTCAGGCTTGCAAGAGCTGGTTGGGCCAGGCTGTGTCAGGTACCCCAGAATGGGGCTGCAGTTTTTATTTGGTCCTTACCTATGTCTCTTGGAGACCTCCACTTCCCTCCAGGATAGGAATCCGGTGTAGTTCTAGAGTTTAGAACTACATAGATTTTCTTAAAATATTTCTAAGCACCTCATTGCTTCTTTAGGTGTCTGTGTGAAGTCTTAAAATATTATTAAAAGTCTACAGGCTATACCTGCTTAGATATTGAAAGTTTGCCAGGAGAGATAGTGCATACTGTGTGCGTTTGAGTCAGAGTCATTCATGCATTCATATTTAAGTGCATGAATATGCCAACGGCTACGTGGAAGCTTTGATCATCCATCACCTCAAAGACAAAGGCGAAACATCCACTGGCTTTGCTTGGTAGGAAGCCTAAAAGACCTCAATTTGGCCCTGTCTCCAAATGCTGTTTATATCAGGGATGTATACAAGATTCATGTTAGACACGGTCTGACCTTTGTCAACTTAGTGTTTTTTCATCAGAAAGATGAAAATTTATCAAAGCCCTCCCAATTCATGGAAAGGCTGATTTTTGACAGTTTGCTGAAAGCCCTACTTGGTGCCTTCTCAAGTTTTACAAGTTTTGTTTTGAAACTACTCTTTATTTAGAAACAAAAGCCAACTGCAATATTTTAAGAATACTGAAAAGGTTAAAACTGCAATGAAACATTCAGAATATCTGAAACAAAATATTCCAGTTAACTTAAGGTGGACTTCTCCGGATAATCATTTTGACTTTCTGTCCAACATTAGGATTGGAAAATTCTCACAGCCTCCATAATTTTCTCAGGATATCTCACCACATCCTAGGTTTGTCCATCTCTTATCCTGTGGCCTTGGCACCCACTTTTGCCCCTCATTTTACACAGAGAACTTTCATTGGAGTTGAACAAAAAATTTAGAGCCTAGATGGTAAATGAGCCCACGTCCCAAATATCGCTCTAGTATTGAAACCACAGGACCATTTTTCTGTGCTTCCTGTACACTTCCTGCTGACTTGAGAGCTGAGGAAATGAGGTATGTTGAGGTGTGAACATTATTAGTGTGTTTGTTTGCATTGTGAAAGCACTAAGACAGCAGAGATACAGACCATGACCAAATATGGCCCAGTGTGCCAAGGTGCTGGGCTCAGAAAAGAGAAAAAAACCCTATTGGCCCGTTTCCTCAAGGCATTTACAGGCAAAATGTTAAAAAAGCACTAATATATTCCTTGCACTGCCCTGTCTGTCTGGATATACGGGCAGGTATTGCCTGAAGCTCTTACTCAGGGCAAAACATAATGTTGGTATTGGTTTGGGACTATGCCAACGTGTGCCTCAATTTGTTTTCTTTTTTTTCAGCCCTCAATTTCATTAACAAATCAGAAACGGGTCTTTGAAGGGTGGTTGGTTGTTGGTCTTTTTTTTTGGTTGGGTTTTTTTTTCTGCAATGCTCCCATTTTCTTCAGAACGAACTCAGCAGAGACAAGAGCAGAACCATACCCGGCTCCGAGCCAGCTAAAGACAGGAGTGAAACGTGTACCCACTGAGTAGCACAGAGATGACACCCACGTTCCTGGTGCAGGGGACAACTTCTTCTCTTGAGCTGCTTGAAAAATTCCAGCCAAGCTGATACCTATTTTCTTTTAATCCTCCTAAGAGTTTAAATAGGGTCTCACTTCTGCACAGAAACCGTCGTTGCCTCTCTGTAGGGTGGCTGTCTGGTTAGCACAGTCAGAATTAGGAGGGGGGCTATTTTATTAGCCGGTAAAGCTGATTGATTTATTAGAGCAGAAATCTCTTGCTAGCTCCAACACAGGTTATTCTCCAAATGCAAACTCTATTTCATTTCACACACACAAAATAGCCAAAGTGCCTGTGTTATGAATAGGCCCCTTTGTTACCCTGCGAATCGACAAGACAGACTGTTTAGTTCATGTCTGTACATTAGCAAAGGAGGACGGGGTCTGTGAGACAGATGTGGCCTTTAATTGCATGGAAATATTAGAAGATTGTTAAGCCATTTTTGACAGGGTTTTCCTCTGACGGAGGGAGCAGAGCGGTGTTTCAGGGAAGGCGCAAGGAGCAGCTCTGTCTTGCTGGCCCCACAAATAGGACCTTGTCCTACTCCCTCACCCCAATGCTAAACAAAACCAGAGGAGATTTAGTCAGAAGCCCCACTTTCCTGCCAGAGCTGCTAGAACTACATCTCAGAAAGAGCTCTCTTTAAATTGCATCTGATAAAAGGCTTTTCAACACAGCTCAGGGGACTTGCCCTGTTAAAGATAAGACCAGCCGTATCAGCTCCTCTAAGAACATGGAGATGTGCCGAGAGGCCTGCTTCTTATTTATGTTAGCATGATTCAAGTGTAAGAAACTCTTCAACAAAAGGCAAATATACTGCAGGCATCTCAGAAAACATCACAAAATGTTGCATGTAAAAGCAGTCCCGTTTTCTGTAGGAAAGCAAGCTTTTTGGGGGGCCTAGGTTTTAATCTTGGTTTAGCTACAGTCTTCCAAATGACTTTGAGCAGAGTGTTTGGTTGCTTTGTGTTGGTTCCCGTGCTGTAAAATTCATGTAACAACCTCATGTCTGTCTGTGTGGCACCCCTGAGATATTGGCTCTGTCAATTAGGCACATTGCTAGGAAAGTTGGAGCCTGACAGCCCCATATTTCATTTATCAAGCCAGAGCTAATGATTTTCATTTAAAAAAAAAAACCACAAAACAAAGCAAAACAAAATCCAGAAAACCATGACGTTAATTGCTACAGGTGGGGATTTGCTAAGGGATAATGTGGATCCTGTGGAGGTCTGAGCAAAGGTCCTAGAGATGACAGAAACCTGACAGAACAGCCCCAAACTGACCCTCGGGTACACGTGTTTTTAGCATCACCTCTGGCAGAGGGATGCAGAGCTGAGCGACCTCCTAAAGCCGTAGCACGGAATTGCTCTCAGTGCTGGGATCTGACTGCTGGCTCCCAGCTCCCTCCCTCCCAAACCCCCGGTGCCCCTGCGCTCTGCCTCTTCCCGCTTTCCCAGCAGCAAACTGCACAAAACTCCCTGCCAGGAACTCGTTCACGACCTCCGCCTCCCTGCTCTGCTTCACCAGGGCCAAGGGGAGCTGGGCAGAAGAAGCCATTAGTTCTCCCAGGTGTGGAAAACTGTCCCTGAGCGCAGACTTCTTGAGGTGGCAGTAGCAAGAGACCTCATTTATCTGAGCAAGGCTCCGAGCCCTTCTCAGTACACGCTGATAAAACCAACAGACTTTCTGTTAATGGTTACTGATAAGAGATTTTGGTAATTTTTTTGCTAAGCCTGAGGAGAGTGAGTTTTGCTTTTGTCTAGTGGTTCTAGCCCTAGGATAACGCTTGTCACTTCTGTCACCTCCGTCCAAGGACATTGGAGCACTCCACAGAATCCGAGCTCTTTCAGGGGCAGACACCATACCAATAGGGAAACTGAGAATGGGAACAATAACACAGCTGTAAAAGAGCTTTTCTTATTTTATTTTCACTCTTACATCTTCTGCTGTTGAGTTAGCCAGGAGGCAGCATTCACTGCCTGATTCTAGTAGATGGGACACCAGAGATGGGGTCAGATGTATATGTCTAGTCTGTATGTTTGTCTTCAGCAGTAGCTTTGCTATAGTATTAGGCATCAGAAGCTATTTTACCCTTGCAGTTTCCTGAAACACGAGTGTTGGTAGGGTGGTCTTTCCTACGTGATGTTTGCTATCCCCAGGAAGAACAGCACCTTGTCAGCTCCTTTTTGTGTTGGAGTGTGAACCTTGGGTTCCAGCCCAGGGGCCAGTATGGGATTTGGACCCATAACTTTTTGTCCAAGAAGTAAGAGCGATGGCTATCCCTGAATCCTTCCAGGACCTTTCTCTTGCACTGAAATTAAAATCTTCTTTGTAAAGAAATGAAAAGCCCCTGGGAACTTCCAGTGGTGTAAACTGGGTTTTCCTGTTCAAGTATCTCGATTGAGATTGACAAAGAAAATATCTCAGTGTAATCCTGCTGAGCTGTTTTCCTTGGAATGCCACGAGCGGGCTTGTTCGCAAAATCTCTGCTTTTCCTATAGGCGTATGCAGAAACAATCTCGTCACTGGAGCCACAGGGGCTGGGCTCGGTGCACAAGGAAAACACAGATCCATGCCATCCCAGCAGGGTGGCAGCCCTCAGTTCTGCTGCCAAGTGGAGGAGACCAGTTGGGAACTGGATAAGGAGCCAGCAGAGGCTGGGTATTGTGCAGAAGGCATCAATGCACGGCTTTATGAAGCACTCGGCTGGGCAGGGATGGCACCTGGATTTGCAGCCAGGGTCAGCGGGCAAAGGAAATGGAAAACCTTGGTCGGGGTATTGTTGCTACTGCTCCTCTTCCGGCTGGTCTGTCTCGTCAGGTTTAAACATAATAGTTTAGAGGGATTCAAGGGACTGTGGCTCCCAACTCCTGCTAAGTGTGAATGCGATTTGTGTAACTTCAGGCTTTTTTGAAAATCTCAACCTTGGGACTTATTCTTCCCAGTAATTGCCAATTTTTCTGGTTAAGAGGCAGATAACGATTTCCCAGTCCTCTATCAAGCATAAGCATATGCTTCTTGGGGAAGAAATAAGTTCCTATGAGTCCTGAACCACCTCCCCCATTTCCTCTTATCTCCATACTTCATGTGATGCGCCCTTGACAACAAGCCTAAGTAACCAGCTCTGGGCTGAAACACTGAATTTATGCTCTGAATATCATGAGCGCTGAGACCCTGAACACAGATTTAATCCAAACGTAGCTCAGGGACTGGGGCCAAACTCAGTGCGCAAATAGACTCGAGCCTTAACATTTGAAATCTCAAGCCACATCTGGTTTAGGATTCAGCTGCTGCGTTGGACTTGTGTTTGCCCCCTCTGATATAGCGTCCAGACCTTGCAATATGCATCGTAGATGTCAGTGATGGATTATGCCTTTTATTTCCTTTTGGCTGAACCTTTCCATGGCTAAGCACTCCCTGGGTAAGAGGCGTTGAGCTTTGCTCGGGACTCCTACCCCTTTCAGGGGAGAAGTACGTACTGCGCTCTCTCCTGGAGACTCTGCTTTGATTCTTTCATGCTGTTGTTTTTCCTTAGTCTGGAATAAGTCATTTTGGGCTTAAAGTGCATGTTTTGTTCTCTGCGGATGGAAACATAACAGCACCCGATGAATGTTTCCTGATGGGCTTCCTGCGATTGTGAAGGGAATGGTGTCAGAGAACAAAACAGGATACGATTGCGGTGTTTGTGAATGTAACTGGGACAATGGTATCAAAGTGAAATAAAATATAATGAATGGGCATTGGTGTAGCGGTGAGTCAGAGCTCAGAGGAACCTGAAATATTTGTGTCTCTCTAAACTGCCACCTCCCAGATCTTGAATTCCTGGGAGAACACTGTTTTACAGGTTCCAATGCTTTGGCAGTAGGAACCCCAACTGAAAAGATAAGATTTTGTGGTTCGCACCTATTCCTTCATGCTTTTAAGACTCCGCTTTACGTCTTTTTCCAGGCAGGCTGTTAAAGAGGAGGCACATAGATGTGACATACCCTCTCTCATGACAAACCCCCAGTACTTTTGGGTTTCTCATTTTATTGTTTTCCTTTCTAGGGTGAATCATTGATATTGAAAAGATCCGATTGCTCTTTGCATGTGGAAAACAAAACCAGCAGAATTTGTGTCAGCAGTATAGTGTCAGTTTCTGGTGCGAGCAAAAATACCACCAAAAAGCTCTCCTTTTAGAGAAATGGTGGCACTATTGCAATAGTTGAAAGTGAGCTCCAGTCTTCTGAAGGAAAGTGCTTGGTCAGTCTGCAAACTCCTGATGAAATATTTGCAATTGAAAAACAGCCTCTGGCACCACATCAAGGAGAGGAGTCAGGCAGTGGGTGCTTCAGGACAAAGCTGAGGTCAGCACAGAATTTCTGTGGAGCAGAAGACTGCATTTATTCTTCGGGATAGTTTGGGTTTGTCAGGAAGCCAGACTCTGAAACCATCTTGCAGTTTCCCTCCATGTGTCTTCAACAGAAAAGACCATAAAAATGCTACAATAATATTTACTGAAGTGTGTATGTTCACAGTTATATCCATGTGTCTCTGTTTACAAACACATCTGCTCAGGGCAAGTCAATTATTTTACAAGGGCAAGGGGAAAAAATTAAAAGGAAGGTGAACTATATGTAGGTGGATTTGATTGCCACAGTGGCAAGTTATTCTTAGTGAGCGTGGGCAACTTTGGAGCAGAAAAGCTGTGGGCAGAGATCAGTGGGGATATAAACTCAGTAAATTGGCCAAGGAGAGCGTTAATGCTGACTGATTTTCTGGAAATATGATACGGCTTGGAAAAGATCTTGAGAGATCATATAGACCTCTAACAGTGATGCTGATTAATTCATGGAGTTAAATTAGCTGCCAAAAAAATGAAACCTGGCTCAAGCCCCACCAACGGCAAAGCTTCCAGCACTTTTAACAGCCTGAACATTTTACCCCCAAGGTTCGGTACTCATCCTAAGTCATCTTACCTTGGTTGGCAGTACTGGGCAAGAATTCTCCAAAACCTTCTGGGAACGGTGATTTGTCCCTCATCTGCTTATGCGCAGAAAGCTCATCCACTGCTCCCAGTGTGTACCAGTATCAGCAGGGTGTGAAGCACCGGAGATGGGTAGGAGTACTTAGGGAAATCAGGATCTATGGGCCCAGGGATGGGAGACTGGTGAGGATGCTGCTTGTTCCAAAGCCTGGCTGCCTTCTCTTTAAAGAACTGCAGCCTCCAGGATTTAGGAACTTAGATGATGATGTGACCAGCTATCAGACATGTCTTTCTGGCCTCAGCTTTCACCATATTACTTTTAAGAGGTCAAGAGGCCACAGCAGTAATTTGGGCAGGTTCTTTTATTTTTTCACTTCCTCTCCTGGTGCTGAGACCTCACAGAGGCACCTCCCGGAGATTTCCCAGGGGTTGGTGCCCCTAAACCTCCTTATCAACAGCCCTAAAGCAGCAGCTTGCTGGGGAGAAGTACTGTGACTTGGTTATTCCCATTTGGTGTTGAGCCTGTTGGAAACAAACCAAAATAGACTCAGAACTGATTTATGTGAAGTCTAGACTGAGAAAAAAAGTCATTGGTCCAGATCATATAAATGTGTGCATGAAGTCAAGGGCTTTCCTGAAAAGTCAAGTGCAGAAGCAGGATTTAATTATTTTTTTTTCCTTTCTAAGTCAGATTTTGGGAGTCTTGAGATCAAAATAATAAAGCATCCATTTCAGCAGCCTTCTTTTACCTGCTGGGCATGAAATCTCATGGAAATAGTGAACATAAGAAAAGAAAGATATATTGCCTTATGAGAAATTTTACAGTTTTTAGCTGGTTAATTTCAGTGTGTTTTTGCTACTTATGCCTATCTTTTTCCTGCTTTGTTTCCTCCTAGCATGAGTTACTGAGTTGTGGTTTCCCATTTTTTTACGTTTTGAAGAAATGAGGCTGTATTCTAAGACTGCCAAGTTACGCTCTGATGTAGTACTCCAGGTGGAGAGCGTAAGAAAGGCAGCCTGAGCTTCCGACACGATTTGTCCAGGTAGTTGATCCGCTTTGTAGTTTTGAGCAGGTCTCCAGTCTAGAGTAAGAGCAAAATTATTGCAGTGGGGGTTGTCATCACAATAATTCAATGAAAGCCTTCTTTTATACACAAAGAAAGCCTCAAATGTGCAGAAACTTTGTCTTAAAGATATTCTGCTTCCTCCTTCATCCCTATTCCTGTTGCTGAAGTGGAGAAAGCAAGACGGCATCTCCTCCTGTCTCTCCTCTTTGGCCAGAGACAGCTCTGTGGCACGGATTACCAGCAATTGGGTTGCCACAACGCAAATGTCACGGGTTAAGCTGGAAAATGCTGTGAGCAGAACTGTTTGTGGGTCACTGTGCAGTGCTGCAGGCGGACAGAAGAGGTAAAGAGCAATGCGATTTGGCAGCGAGGGCGCTCAGGCTGCTGGTTTCACCGCAGCCTTATGATGGATCTCTGGTACTAGCTCCAGCCCGCAACTCCTCCACTGCAGAGGCAGGCCTTAAATTGATTGTGAAGGGCACGAGATTGGATTGTGGTTGGTAGCAATAAAATGCCTATGATTATCATTTTCCAGGGGGAGTTGTGTGGAGTCCTGGCACCAGTCACACAAAATCCCACAAGGAAGGTGGAGTAGCGTGAGCAAACCTCAAGAAAAGTGTGCTGAAAAGGCTCCAGAGGTCTACCTTTTTGTTTTGGCTGGGTGTACTGGGAAGACTGGTTATATTAGAGTCCAGGCTTTGCTTTGAATTACCCAAAAGATTCCTGTTTGTGTCCCAGTAACAGCACTGGACAAGGCTTAATGCCCCACAGAGCTTGCAGTGTGCGTGGATGGGGGCAACAGAGGACTGAAGGGAGCAAAAGGCACAGACAGGGGAAGGCCTCGCTAAAGGTTACGCCAAAAATTGAGGGCAGGGAAGAGAATAATATTCTGCCTTCTTGCCTCCCAATTCAGTGCCCAATCCATCCAAATTTGCTGCCCCAAGATCAACAGAGACTGTGCTCCTTTTTAAATTTTATATTTGACTCATTTTCTTGTAAGTCTGATGTTATCTCTTTTCTGCTTGTATGAGACGTTGGCAGCAGAAATGCTGACTTGTAGAACTGCAGAGCCAAAGTCATTTCTATTCAAGGAATAGATCCTCTGTGCTAACCTCAAGCCATGTGTAAGGCCAGTTGCTGCTGGTACCTCATATTTTGGTGCTTTGCATCATACATCTGGGCTCTTCAGACAGTGGATTTGTCGGTAACATTCTCTTTGCAAAAATATTTTGGAGTGGTTTTCTCACAGGACTAAGAGTGGTGAAAGTGTATTATTGGCAAAAAAGAAAAGGAAAGAAAAATGTCACTCCTCTAGAGGTGGAATTAATCTTTCCATGCATGGCATGATGGTTGAAGTACTCAGCATTTTCTTCTCTTGTAAGTCAGACTTTGTGGAGGAGGATGAACCTTTGATCTTTAGCAATGCCTTTTAAATGTGGTTATGGCCAGAAAAGTGAATGCAAAGAGCTCAAAGTCAATATTCAGTGGAAATGCATTGCGTGCATCTGGAAAGAGCCGTTACTGTAGACACTGGGGTGTATCTGGGATGAGAGCAGTGACTACTGTCACCTCACCAGCTCCTGTTTTCGTGACCTTTCTCACAGGGGCAAAACAAGGGAACTGGGAACTCGGAGCGAGCTTTCCTTGCCAGTGAAATTTGGATAAGGTTAAAGCCCTGATTTTTTAGAGGCCTTGTCCAAGGCGAACCTCTAGAGGTTAGTGAGGACATCAGGACATCCTAGGGCTGGGTGGTTTATTCGTGCTGCCGTCAGTGCAACAAAGACTGTGCCAGGGACTGTACGGTAAATGATGATGATGATTCACATCATGCATTGTCCAGTTGCCCCTGACTTTACCTGGGGGTTGTTTCTCAGACCCATTCTGTTCATATATTGGCTCAAATGTCCTGCTCAATTAATTAAGTGAGAGCTTTTACTAACGCTTGTGTGCTACCTCCATTTTGCAGTAAGGAGTCAGGATTCCTTCCTTGAAGTGTTGGTGACTCTCAGCTCTCCCCACTGTGCGACCAGGAGAACAGGCTGCCTTTCCTTCGGCACCCAGGGCCAAAATCAACGTGTGCCTCACCTTTCTGTAGCCTTAGACCTGGGCCCTGGGTCTAGATGGCTTGCCTGAAAAAAGGAGAACTGCAAATTCAACCTCGCACAACTCTGAACTGTTATTAATAATAGCCATATAACATTTTCATCTCAAAGGGATCCAGAAGCGCGTGCCAAGTCTAAGCACAGTTGTTTCAGCAGCCGTAGCAATGGGAGCCTTTCATTTGTGGCACTGGTGGGCTGCCCTTCCCAGGGAGCTGAACCCACCTCTCGCTGCGCTGCGAGCTGCCCTAGACGGGACTTGCCACATTTATGCCAGGAATGTGATTAAAAACTGGAAAAATTGAAGCTAGGCTATTCCCAGAGGCAATATAATGTAACATATATGCCAGAATAATACACACAAGACCCCTGTCTCAGACTCAGTCTGGCCAGCTCAAGGACACAGCCCGGGAGGCAGCGGCACGGGGGGAATGCTGGCGAGCTGGGGCCTGTCTGGTTAGGTTATGTTAGCACCTTCAGCGCCGCGATGTGTTTTCCCAGTTGCCCGTCGCCAAACACTAAATAACTCTCGATTCCAGGGGATAGAAACGTACCCTCCAGTACTCCGTTTAACTGTTGATCTTTTCCTCAGCCAGAACTGAAGCCAAACACTTCCCGAACGGATTAGTCCTTCAAAACTCAATCTGGCCAAGCAGGGCCTTTGATAGTGAGTACGAGGAAGGCTGTACATGTTCCCCACCTGGGTCTGTAGCCTGACACTCCGGCAGGACCAGCCGAGCCCTGTCCTCTTCCAAGAGAGTCCCAGGTAGTCCTTACTGCTAGGACACTATCTGAGTGGTGCCCATACCCTGGCCCTGCCAGCTAAAGGCTACCTGTTGCTTGTTGCCCCTTTGTTTTTCACTTAAGCCATAGATGTACACGCTGGGAAGCTGACTGCAGCAGGGGCTGGCGTTGTGCCACCCAACTTCCCTTGCATGCAATCAGCAATACTTGTTTGCTATTTGCATGCACAACCCCCCGGTTGCAAGCAGGTGTTAGAAGCCACTATCTCTGCCTGATCTCCTCTGTGTGTCTTCAGTTCCCCCAGAGCCTTCACTCTGTACCTCTTGTGGCTGTAGCTAACTCAGGGTTTCAGCTCAAACGATTCCTGGCTCAGTCACCGCTTGGGCCTCCCATGATGGCAGCCATCGCGTTTGAATTTCTTTTCCTGTGTGTGTGACAGAGTTTTAAAGACGGTGGAGTTTGCAGCCTGTCTGCATCCAAGCAGCAAAATGCTCAGCTTTCTCGCTGCAACCGGTGAGATTATCACTGTCCCCATTAACTGCTGCAGGCAGGGCCCGGCAGCCGCTTTGTCTTTCAAGGAAGATGCTTATCGGAGGAGGCAGAGCTCTCCATCAGATATTCTGTGTATCAGAGAAAAGTGCTACTTGCCTGTGTATGTAAAGATAGTTATGCTTGGATGCAACCCTAATCATTGATCCTAGACCAGGGCTGTTCTATGGGGTGGGTTTGTGGTGGGTTTTTTTTGGGGGGGATAGCCAGAAAGATCCCTGCTTTCCTTTCTTTTTTTCCATCAGAACCTTTCTTCAGAAGAAAAATGGCTTTAGGCAGAAAAAGAATTTTGCCAGATATTGTTCCGCTAAAAAATACCCAACTTTGTGTATGTTTTTAAACTGAAAATCTCCATAAGCAAACATTTTAAAATTTTATTTCCTGAATTTGCAGAGGTACTCGTGGTTTCCCTGCCTCTGACCAGTAAGACCAATGCGTAGCCGAGACTGATCTAGGCAGTCGTAAGTCAGTCCAGCACCTCGAGTGTTCGGGCTTCACCTCCCACCCCATGCCATGATGTAGGGAACCCCACATATTTTGTACGGAGAGGAAGCAGCGGCTCACGGAAGGTGTGTCATTCAGGAATCCCTGCCTGACATCCTGACTTCAGCAAATCAGAGAAGCAGCAAGTCACAATATCCTGACCCCTGATGGAAAGGCTTGCTCTTTTCTAAGAGCTGTCACCAGGAGATCTTGTGTCCCTGAACCTTTCTACGCAGGCAGAGTTTGTAGCCTGGAGAAAGTCTCAGTCCCTTCAAGAAGTTTCTGACACAAGGCTGTGATTGCCCCACAAGGAAATTCTTCTGAGGGGCACCCTCCACTCCCTAGCTTACTCTAATTAAAGCAGAAAAAGGGAGGGGTTATTTTTGAAAGGTTGCGGATCCACCAAGAACAAGCTGCTGGAAAGGATGAATGCACTCTGAGCTCCTTGCAACGTGCACCTTTAGGCAGCGTGGGGTAAAAGCTCTCATTTTTGTTGTTTAAAAGCTATAACCATCACAGCTGATCAGTGTGAGAGGCTGCTCACGAAATTTTTATAGCAAATACTGTAATTTCAGCAGGACTTACTTACGCAGATGTTTGAGGGTTCCCCTGAATTCAAGCTTAGTCAGGCCCTCTTAAACTCCAGGCTACTGAGGCCTATTTGGTTTTGTTATGTGATCTGAGATCTGAGATAGAAAAGTGCTGATATTTGTAAATGCAGAGCACTGACCTGACTCTTTCTTTCTAAGTGGGTTAATTTCAAGCTGAGAGGGATTCTCATATTTACCCGGTAGACTCTAACTATTGATGTTTTTTGTGATGATATCACGAGCCTGGTAATATCTGATTTGCACTTAGATTCTCATGTAATTGGAGGATTCCAGCAGCTGCACTTTTCTAAGTTTTGAGAATTTCTGTTTCCCTCCCCAGTCGTGGAAAAAGTTTGCAAAACGAATCTCAGAAATGACTACTGGGGGGGAGGGAGAGAGAGAGTGCAATCATTTATTATTTTTAAAAGCTCATGTTTTGGACTATGTCCTGTGAATTTTGAGCACCGGGGGTTTAGCAGCACACCAGCTTTCAGAGCAAAGCAGTGTCTGTGTGTTCACTGCACATCAGCGTTACGGGTCTTTTGAATTCTCGGTCCACAGAGTAGGTGGGTCTGTTGCTGGCTTTGTTTCAGAGGTCTGCCCCATTAACTCACATTAAAGTAGCGTGTGCTTTTCGTTTGGGAGGTTCCTGGTTCAGTTTCTGACTCGCCAGCCATAATGGCAGCTGTGTTATGTGCGGTCAGCTCAGCCCCGTAAAGAACACGCAGACCCTGTCAGATGCACTTTGAATAAGGCAGGCCAGTGCCAAAGCCTGTATGAGCCTGGCACACTTCATTTAGAAAAGTCAAACGCATCAACTCAGTAAAATTGATAGTCAAAACTTTTTGTCAACTTTTGGAGTTTCAGCAAGGGGAAAAAAAAAAAAAAAGGATAACAATTTCCTGTTTTTAAGCATTTCTAGAAATGCAGAGTTTGGTAACTCACGAGCCCTACATTTCCCACAAAATAAACAAAAAGGGTAAAGTAATGTATTTTTTATCCCACCACTAACACCCATAACTCTGACCTGTACTGACTGCTTCTCCTTCACTAGTAACCTCAAAATATAAATACCACACAAACCCCTTTGAAAGAAGACATATAGACCTTCAAAGGGCACTCCAGAAATGTTACATACTACATAGCTCTTTGGTTGGGCTTGGACCAGCAAGTGCAGGCAGGTGGGCAGGTAACTGGATGAAATCGCAGAGGTTACAGCAAGCGGTGGGAAGGGTGTCGCACCCAGCAGCCACCTTGACTGTTTGCAGAAGTCAAGTTAACCTTAACTCTTGCCCCACCCAGAGCAACGCAGCAGCCAGCAAAGCAACCCACCGGTTTTGCATACGGGTTACTGGACCCCAAAGAATCTGATTCAATCTGCGAACCTGGCAGATGGCAATTTCAGACAGCGCTGGGCAGCTGTGGGGCCCTTGCAGGTGCTCACCAGCTCAAAGAGAGAATGAGAGTGGAGTTACTGGTTTAGTCATGAATCTGAGCACTTGTTTTTTTTTTTCTCCTCAGGAGGCTCTGTCGGTGGTGAGCGACGACCAGTCCCTCTTTGACTCCACGTACGGCGCTGCCACTCACCTCCCCAAGGCAGATATGACGGCCTCAGGGAACCCCGACTATGGCCAGCCACACAAAATCAACCCGCTGCCTCCTCAGCAGGAGTGGATTAATCAGCCCGTCCGGGTCAATGTAAAAAGGGAATATGACCACATGAATGGATCAAGGTAAGGGATGACTCTTTCCACATCTACTGAGTCTTAAATGAAAGCAAAGCACGCATTGTCCATTCATGCTCTTGTCCTGCATATCAATAAACTCAACTCTTTGTGTAGGACCATGTCCCGCTCCCCCTGGAATTCCTTTGTCACTCATTTTTTAATGGCCTGAGGATCTTCCTCTTGCAGTTCTGCTGCATCCATCTCTCCCAGTCTCCATGAACGCTGCACAGACTGGGACATGAGACTGCCAGGACAGAGTTCATGCTGCAAACCCTGTTGTAAATTACACGTTTCATCACTGAGTTCAGCATCTCACAAATATGCCATGGTTCAAGAGGCTCCTGAAGATGGAGTCGCTCACGCAGTGATAGTTGGTGTTTGTAGCAGTGCTCCAGAGCGAAGCTAGTGAAAGCTGCACTCATGGGCTGTATGGCCTTCACTGGAGGGCACTTCTTGCATCTGTGATGAGATTCCTGCTCCACCAGGGCAGAAACAACCATATGAACCTGGAGAGGTAGTTGATGGAGAAGGGAAAAAAGGAGACTGAGGTCCTTTGTGGCAATCTGTGAGGTGTAACAAAACAAAAGGCCTATTCCCACGTCTTCAGTGTGAATATAAGCGACCACTGGTGAAAAAGAGAGTTCAGGAGTAGATTTGAGCGGTGATGTTAACCATCTGTGGGGCACTGGTTATGATGTACCCTCTACAGCTTTTAGCCAAAGAGGTAGGAGGCCTGACCCCCATCGTTTGTAGTTAGAGCTGAGGGAGATGGATCATTTCTTTGTCCAATGAGGAGTTCAGAGACTTGAAAACATTTTATTATTGCAGCTCAGATTGTCTCTTTTAAAAGCTTTTCTACAAGCCCAGAGCCTAGGAAAAAATTTCACCCTCTTGGAGAAAATCTTTAGGTGTCAAAATTTCAATTTTTTTCAGTTTTCAATATATTCAATAAACTATTTTTTTTTTAGCATTGGGTTTTAGAGTTCACATTAATTTTAAATTTGGTCTTCATTTCAAAGTCATCTCTAACACTTGTACAGTGTTAATACAGGATAGTTAAACAATCAAGGGGTTTTCTTTTTTAAGGTTAGCTCAGGGCTTCTGTACCAGCCTGTTTTCCTGGTTTCTGAGAATATAGCAAAGTGTAGAGCTGGAAACAGAAAGCAGCCTCGCAATTTCAGACTTCTATAGCGAGATGATGGTGTTAAAGACTTCAAACAGCAGCATGTTCTTTTTCCTCGTAAGTATACAGTAGATGCTGATTTTACTCTGAGATAAAGGTCTTTGCGTCAGTTGGTCTTTGATGGTGATCATTTGTAGACTGAATTTAATCTTGCCCAGTTGCACCTTGGTATCATTTCTGGACTTCATAAGAACTTCATGGTGGTGTTTCCAGTCTCAGAATTGAGGCTGAAACATGGGAAAAACAGTTATTTCCTTAAAAACACCATCCCTGGATAACACAGCCAAAAGGATGGATCTTGAGAGCAGCAGCAGGTTGGGGTTTCTTGATAGTCACCAGGTCTACCTTTGGCTACCAAAGCTAGTCTTCCTAAGCTGTCCCTAAAATCTTTGAGGGCAGTGCAGAGCGGGATCCTGTGCGAATGAGCGAGGCTTGTTCATGGTGCTGCGCAGGTCTGAGCTCTGTCCTGCGGAGAGGTGAACCAGTCACAAGGACAGAGGTGGCAGAACCAGCTTCACGTACGGCACAGGCAACGTGCTCCCTCGATCATGTGAGGAAGCCCTTTGTGGCCCTGCATCAGTTGCTGACAGTGGCCCTGCATCAGTTGCTGACAGTGTCAGACCGACATGCAGAGAGTGTTTCCTCCCATTATGCTACTACTTGTCTGACTCACTCTAGCAGATTTTGGAGGGCCCAGGGAACAAGAAGTCCTGTCACATCTGCTGAGCTGCCACAGACGACGTGTATTTGTGCTTTTCAGACCCTGTAAGCACAGGTTCTGTGCCTGTGTGTACCCATATGTCCAAAAGTCTCTGTAACGCGTGTATGGCATGTACTTGGGAATGAAATGTATTGGGCTGTTGTGCCATTGTGATCTTTGTGCTACAATTTCCTCATCTGCTCAGAAAAAAAGGGAAATAATACTGCTTTGACAAACTGATTCATCACCAACTGTACGTGCTCTGATACCCATGGAGAAAGGCCCTCCTGAAGTGTGTTTATTCTGGGCAAGAAGGAAGTCCTTTTTTACGGGCTTGCGCAAGACTACAAGATTCTTAGGGAGAAACTAAGTGCCCTCAGTGTCTCTATAAGAGGGATGACAACTTCCCAACCTGTTAGAAAAAAATAGCTTCCAGCCTTGCCTTTTGGTAATTTGTTAGCACAAGAGCTCCACTCCACCCAAGAAATGAGAACATTCATCTGACTTATCCACCCTCTCCTCCCATCCAAGGCTAAAAATTTCTCCTTGTCCCCCATGTCCATCTCAGTTCATTGTCAGGGGCTGGGCCACTCCAGATCCTTGTTCCTCTGCCCGTCAGCTGCCTGGCAAAACCCACTCTCAATACAAGTTAAGTCAAACCGCGGCCTGAATAACAAACCCTGTTCCCCCTCCCTCTCTCTGCCTCTCCTTCCCTCTCTTGTTTTTCAAGCACACTCTCTTACCGGGTTCCAGCTGCCTCATTAGAGAGAGCAGCCTTTATTCTGTGTTTCACCTGTGCTTGAAACGCGAGCGTTTTCTGCTTGTGGAGAGAAGGGTTTCTGTGCTCTAGGGAGTAATAAAGCTGTAGGAAACCCGACAGTGGAGGGAGCTGGGTGACGGTAAGGGACAGTGTCCACCTTTTCTTCTTTTTCTTCGCAACCAGAAGCAGGTCTGGCTGCCGTGAGGTATAGTGTGATGAGTTGGTTTGGTCCTCAGCAGGGTGGGAGAAGGGGGCTTTGAAGAACCTCTCCAAGCTGTTTTGCAGAGCCATCCCTCCAAGCGCAAAACAACGTGGAAACCAGTTGGTTTGGACCAGTTTTCGACTCCATGTTGGGTTTTCCTTCTTTAGTCCCAAATTGGAAAGAATTTCCCAGATAACTGCCTACTAACTGTGTAGGGGATATTCAGGCAGTGAGAGGGGTCTCTGCTTTAGGGGAAAGGATGGGATTTCTGTATTATTGCAAGATTCAGAAGTAGAAATTTTGTGGAAGTTCATAGTATTATCAGACTTGGATGCAGAATATGGCCTCAAAATTTGGTCCTTGCCTTCACGGGCAGCTGCTTGCACAGAACGACCCCTAATGCTTGTGTTTCACAGGGATTAGTGGCCAAACAGAAGGCAGTTAAAATCCAATATAAAAAAACTAAAATCCCTGTGCTTCTTGCACCCTCTTAGATAGTCTTGTATTTGTAGCACTGACCTGTTGCACACAGAAAATAGAAATCCGGCTTTTCATGGTTTATTCCAAGATGTTCTGTATATTCTTCATCTCTTTTTGCATCCACTCAGGGACTGGCAGCGTGGCTTGCGATCTTTGTGCTTTGTGGGGTTTGTGTCTTTTATTTTTATTTCATTTATAGCCCATTCAGGGAAAGATCTGTCTCCTACGATGTGCTTGTACAGTTCCCAACACACTAGGCCTGGATTTCTTTTGGGACCTTTAGATGCTTTTGTGATATAAATACAATCATTTATATTTAAAAAAAAAATATCTTTCACATATTAAATTCCAATGAATAAAGGAGGAGGATATTATTTAGAAAATGCTACATAAAGTTTGACCCAATTTACCTTCCACTTTAATAATAGATTTTTCCTTATATTTTACATAAATTGCAAATGCAAAGAGTGAACCAAACAGCAGACATTCTGAATTTTTACTGTATTTACGGAGCTACTACAGATCTGCTTTTGTAGCTAAACTCAGAGAGTGATTTTCAAAAAGACATTCCAAAATTTGTGTGATCTTCAAATGTGAAAGTATATTCTAATGTGCTAGATGCGTGTATGGATGCAGGCAAACTTCACTGTGTAATTCCAACTGACGTTACGAATTTTGTCTGGCTAAAATAGTGAAGTCAGTGTTTTTTAAATGCTTTGGAGGTGTTCTCTTGCTTCAGAATATTAAAATAATGCTGAGGTTCAGGGATCTCAGAACAGTTTTATGCCACAGTAATTTTCTCAAAACACAACAAAGGGACCATCTATAATGTCTATAAGAATAAAAATCCCCTTTAAGTAGCGTGTGAGCCCTCTAGTGGGATTCGCTGTGTTGTTCCAGTCCCCAGCCAGAGCAGCAGAGTGTGCAACTACCTCCTGTTCACATTTACCTGTGTGTGATAAACACGATTCTTTCAGGCCCTGCTGAGCCTCTGTGCTTTCCTCATGCGGCTTGAGTTTTGCAACCTGGATGTCTTTTTCCGTCCTTTTTCCAGCTGCGGATTTACAAGCCTTTTCAGAGTGAACCTTCCTCCCGAGGCATTCCCGAGAGCAGGATGAGAGGCAGGGTTAAAGTGCAGTTAGATGCAAGTTTCGAGGAGCTGTGATTCTGCCCTGGTAGCTCTCACCCCCGCCCCTAAGAGGGAACCGCAAGTATGTCCGTTCTTACTTCCATCACTGAACAACACCACAAAAAAAAATTAAAATCTAATTTCAAGTGTAAAGATTAAAGCTGAGATGACCAAATGGGGATTTACTTACACCAAAAAGTGGCAAATTTATAAAGAAAAAAAGATGGGAAGAGAGGGGGAATGAAGGATAGGAAGAAAGGGATAGAAAGAAGGAGGAAATAGCCCACTGACCACAGCTGAGTCAGGTTCAGAAATCACTGAAATCCCTTATTTTGCTCTTTCGAATGAAAGCCAAAGGTGATTCCTAGACAGAGGCCCTGGGACAGTAATTGCTTTATTTTCAGGTATCTGGAACAGTGGCTGAAGCTGCACAGAGGATTTATTAGTCAATGCCAGGCTAGCTGCTTGTCCATTTTGGCCAGTCTAGCATAAACTTTCCCAAAACACCAGGCTCTTGGCATCCCCAGAGACTGTTACTGGAGCTGCTGGAACGAAGAGTCTTTGGACGGACAGTGGGAATG
The DNA here is from genome assembly GCA_003697955.1 of Calidris pygmaea. NCBI lineage: Eukaryota > Metazoa > Chordata > Aves > Charadriiformes > Scolopacidae > Calidris > Calidris pygmaea. The sequence continues at coordinate 1,169,160 of QJSC01020716.1, read as the reverse complement.
AGAACTGCTTCGTATTCCTTGGACTCTGTCACTGCCACAGTGAATATACTTAAGAGATCCTGTGAAAGCAGCCTATATCCTTTTACCTTAATAGATCTACAACGTTTTCTGCCCAGAACTTGAGCAAGTCCAGCACGTACAGTCACTTGAAAGTCTGAAGTCTCTGTGGAAAGTCAAGGATTCATCTGGCATCCGAAATCCCCTCACACAAACCCTTTCAAATAATGGGGAAAATTTTATATAAATCTAAGTCTGCTTGTGGGTAATGCATGAACTAAGAAAGGAGCTGTATTTGATGAATACACTATTCATGGCTTGCAGCTCCTGTTCTCATTTGATACTGGAGTTGTTCCCCACACTGAATTATTCTTTGTGTTGCTCGCAGCTAGACCTGCTTTCTGCTGGGCTACTCTTAAATCCCTCACCTTGGGCTAGGACAGTAGGGTAAAGGATGTCCAGGAGCTGCAAAGATGACTTGGTCTGGTAGTGCTGTCTCATTTCCCAGTAAAAGATTCCGTTTGGATCTGGTAGGAAATGCTGGATAACAGAGGACACAAAAGTAAGGATCCTCCTGCTTGCTGTCATTAAAGACTTAATGGCATTTTTCTTAAAGAAAGGGCAGTTTGATCTCCTACCCAGTTCAGTTTTGATAGTGCTGTTCCCAGTGATGTCTGGCCGTCTGCTATCAGATTCCCGCTGGGGTTAGCTCTGGATCCAGACATCCTGAAAACTTCTTCAGGGGGAAGGGAGACATCTCTACAGCCACCTGGACACAACCCTGTCAGGTACACGGAGCATGTTTGGTGTCCTGCAGGATGAACAGAGTGGCTTCTCCTCCCACAGTGGTAAATCAGCGGTTGGTAAAGGCGCCTCAGGTCCCTTAAACTTCTTTTCAGATCTGTCTCTGATACTTGGGTGTCTGCTTTTGGCTGCTGAGACACACCAGAACAAGGCGGAGGACAGGCAGGGCTCTAGCTGCCAAGGGTCTGCAGAGTGAAAAATCATCACAAAACCGCCGAGGAGATATCTTACAGCCTTGGTGTTATTTTTGTTACTTTGCTGTATCGGTCATGTGAATGTGCATGATACTTGGAGAGAGCAGAGACAGCCAAGGGCCCTGTGGTCTTCTCATGTCTGTCATTTCATGCCAGCAGAAAGCATGCACAGTCCTAGGCAGATAAGCTTTTTAGAAGACGTTATTATCTGAGAGTCTGGATGCACCCTATAGTTCTGTATGAGTATTATACATGTAACTATTTTATTATAAATAGTGCATATCTCAGCTGCAGGGGTTATCTTCCAGGGAAATTTAACTACAGGGGGGTGAGAGTGAACCCCTTAGAAGGACCTTAGGGAGCAGGTAGTTGTGCCAGAGCTGCTACCACCTGGAGCTGCTGACTGAAGGGAATGTGAAGAAAAATTCACTGTTGGCTCTGAAGAAGGGAGAACTTCGTCCCAAAGGCAGGTGGGAATCCATCCTGCATGGGGCTCTGTGTGTGTGTGTTTGGGTCTGTCCCACCAGCTGGACTGCCCACACCATTAAAAGTCTGCAGCTGGTCTCCAGGCAGGGCAGGCGAGGAGACCGGTCACCTCCTGGGGACGCTGAGCGCTGAGCTGAGCAGACGTTGCCACCTTGGAGCATGGATGCTCTCGCCATCTCCCCGAGTCTCCTCAGGACAGCCTGTACCTCAGGAAAGAATAAGATCCTTTGTGCTGCTTCAGGGCTTTTTCTCTGCCAGTAACAGGCGGCGTTTAACACCTGACACAGAGTATTTCAACAGAAAGTTAGAAATGATCACATTCCCTGTGAAAACCCTGGTGTCCCTGCAGTTGCTCAGACTCTCCTCTGACTGCCACGGGGACATTAAACCTTCAGCAGTTTGCCTCTCTGAAGGCGGATTTTGGTTCCCTGCCTGGAAAAACAGTAGGCGAAATAGTAAAACCTTAAATTCGAACATGTGTAAGTTATACATCTTATTTCCATTTTCAAGCAACATTCCCTCAGCAAGACATGAGGAAAAAATTACCATCTGCCTTAGAATATCTCGGTGGAGCATTTATCTCCCTGCCATGATAACTGAATTTCAGTAATTTCTCCCTCCCCCCTCCCCCCAATGCAGATTAAGAAACAAATTTGTTTAGTGTCCAGACTTGGAAGCCTTGCCAGCTGAACTCAGAGGGTGGGATTTGGTGCACTGTCATAGCTCCTACCCTTCAGCGAATGGTTTCCTCCCAAGCCACTTTGCTGGGAGAGGAGGAGAACGGCCATGCCATGAAAGCAGGGGATGGAACTGCTCTGTGCCCGCTTTGCAGGGAGATTCCACATCCATTATAGAATCATAGAATGTTAGAGTTGGAAAGGACCTTAAGGATCATCAAGTTCCAACCCCCTTGCCCTGGGCAGGGACACTTCCCACTAGAGCAGGTTGCTCAAAGCCGCATCCAGCCTGGCCTTGAACCCCTCCAGGGATGGGGCAGCCACAACTTCCCTGGGCAACCTGGGCCAGGCTCTCACCACCCAATGCACCCTTGTGAGGGTGAGGGCAATAACGCTGCCCTTCCCTGCTACGTTCTTCAGGACTGAGACCTGCTGTGGGGCTGTGGCAGGCCGTGGACTGGTGTTTTATCTGACCTCTAGAGTTAAAAGCAGGAGTTACTACTGCAGCTGGAGAAAAACAAAATCTGTGCTCCCTATCTGTGGTTTGGAGGTTCATAATTCTCCCAGAGCGGGCCAGAGAAAGCCTGTTGCTTGCCAAGGGGCTGTTCGGCGGCCAGGTCTTAGCACAGTGCCACCTGAGTTGCTAAATGTTCCCTCCTCATCGCTCTATCACCTCAGAAGGAAAACTGGGGCCAAAGCCTTTTTCGCACACCGTTTCTGTGGTCTGAAGTTCTTGACTCACGCCTAAGGCACCGAAGATTTCTAGATTTCCTATCCAAGTCACAGACAAGCCTGGGACTGTTTCGCTGTTAAGACACGATCAGTTACTTTCAGCCCTGTATAAATAAGACTCTTTAGATACCAGGCTAATGTTGTGGCATTCTCCTGTGACTGTCCTGTCCTTTTTGGCCTGGGTATTTTGTGTTCTTTGTTAATGAAATGGAAGGGGGTGTATCTGTATTTCTGATTTTCTCTGCAGAAATGCCTTAGGTCGTGAGTTGAGAATTACAGGCTGTCAATAGATAAATATAGATACAGACTCCACGATAACAGACAGGCAGTGTGCAGGGTTTTTATACAATACAAGACTGAAACAGTCCAACAAATGCTCCTGTACCTTGAAGGGCTGCTAAAATGCAGCTGAGCAATAAGGGATGAGGGGAACAGGGGATGTAACCAATAGACAGACGGCTGTGAGAGGCTCTTGCTTTTTATCTGGTTCCTGAGTTTTGATATCTCAGAGGTACCGAGTGTGACCTTACAGCTACCATTGCCTTTGTCTGAAAGTCACTCTTCTTTGCACCTCTAACTCTCTTTTCTCCAACCAGTTTCATTATCAGAGATCCCCTCCATGAGACCTGTGATTCATAAATTACCTCGTGATATTCATGTGATAGGTCAGGAATGGCCTCTCCCACATGTAAAGAAATTCCCCTTAACATTTCACCGTCGGGATACTTGCCATTTCTGTGACCCAAAACTCCTTTGGCTACAGCAGGGACAAAAGGTGCGTAATAATGACAAGTCCTCTGTTTCCTTTCACGTTTCAGGGAGTCCCCCGTGGACTGCAGTGTGAACAAATGCAGCAAACTCGTCGGAGCAGGGACAGAGTCCAACCCAATGAGTTACAGCACCTACATGGACGAGAAGAATGGGCCTCCTCCCAACATGACCACCAATGAGAGGAGAGTCATTGTCCCAGCAGGTACCACCACCATCAAACTCTTTGTGTCGTACTTCCTTGCACTGTCTTAAATACGTGGCTGAACATATAAGGCCTCTCTATCTACCCTGTGGGGAATTCACTTTTGTATAAGCCATGTAAAAAGTAAGAAAAATACCAGTTTCTAGTGGGAATTTGCCATGTCCCAGTATATGTTCTACCCTGAATCAGAATAAGAAATGGACTATAAGTGCTGGTTCTTCTTTTTTTTTTGTTGGGGTTTGTTTTTTTCTTCCTGGAATGAAGTGTTGTTTCGGTGTGTTGAACAAAATCCATCTCCTGTAATGTGTTAGCAGAGAATCTGCAGTGTTCCCTGGGACATGCATGGTGTGATCAAAGAGCACAGTTCATAGGCAAGAATAAGCATGAAGTGGACCCAAATTATAACTCTCTCGATGCTCTGCAGGGCCCAGATGCACTTTCATGTCATATTGATTGAAAATGAGCTATTTTGTTTTCATTTTTTTGTTAGAAGTAGAAAACCAGAAAAAAAATATATTTTGCAGGAACTACATTATCCTTCCAAAAATTGTTACACAGCAACATTCCTGTCCGGTTCTGTGTTTGTATCCGATATCCACATCTGCTCTCTGAAATTGGCAGGGTGCAGTAGAAGCGTTTGGATAGTCGAGGATGGGAGCTGCTGTGGCAGGCGACCGGTGGAGTCTGAACCTGGAACCAGAGGGAGTCTTTTCCCTGCAAAGTTTATAAACACCCAGATATAAACAGACGAGCCCAGGAGCCTTCCAGCAAGGGGGATATCATGAGCCAAATCCTGGCCTAATTTACGTATCGAAACTACCACTGATTTCCAGGGGTGCAGCTTTTCATCCCGTGCTGGGAGGGTTTCACCGAGGGTTGTAGCCGATTCAAGCAGCTGAACTGTTGGCAGAAAGAAATGTACTCGTGGAATTTAGCTCTGTTTTCTGATCATGGCTTGACCACGAACAGATGACAATTCCCAAGCATTTGGTTGCCATTTAGGATGAAAAGGAAAAGCTTGAACTGAATGTAATGAAGAGAAGCCAATAAAAGATTGACAGCAAATCTCAAAGTACCTTTTAAGCCCTCGTTAGGATCCTCTTCGAGAGACTGGCTGACCCAACTGGTGACAGGATCAGACAGGTTTTCAGCCCAGCATTGCCTAGAAAGGTATTAGCTGATACCAGCTACTCGTTATAAGGGGTGCCAAAGATACTTAAGAGGGAAAATTCATCCTGCTCTTCACCATGTGATTTGTGCATATTTAAAAAGACCAAGGGTGGGCTAAAGTTTAGCGCTGTTGTTGAAGTAGTGGAAATGAATTTTAGTGCCCTCAGTGGAACAGAAGGTTTAAAATCTCCTCTTTGAAGGAAAGTGAAAAAAGGGCAATTTTCCCCCTCATGAGCATCCACAAATCAAAACCCTGAGATACTTGTGAAATAGCAGTGTTTTACCAGACTTTGGAAGACAATAATGAAGATCATCCCAGATCTCTGGCTGCAGGATATGAGGCCCAATTCATCCAAGAAAGGCATTTGGAAATTTTAATATAATCCAGAGTAAAGATTTATAGCACATTAGGGTGAAGATAGACAAGAATAATGTCACATTAGGCGTGCAATAGTAATAATAACGAGCTCTAAGCCTTGTTTCAAGATGACAGTTTTTCAGAGACCATTCAATGTATTTTGCAGTGATAAATAGGCTGAACAAATATCTGAAATTCAAAAGTGTTTGTTTAAAGGGAGACCACAAATTCACTAGGCCCTCTAAATGCTGGGGTTTCTTTCAAAACTCCAGACAAATAGCTCTTTCAATTAAATAAAAAAGAAACCTCCCTTGAATACTTGCATTGTGAAATTTGCAGTCTTTTGCCAGTGCTTATAGATAGATGAAACATAAAGGAAACCCATCATCTTCTCCCAAAGCAGACTTGCAAACGTATGGAGTTATAAGTTCCATGTTTAGAATTCAACTTTAAACAGCCCAAGTTTACTAGAAATTCAGTGGGGAAATGTCACAATTATAATTTCAGTATTCCTTGGCGTTACTTCTCCACGTCATGGGCTGTTATTCTGGAACTCGGGTGCCTGGGAGTGCACCAGGTGTAGCCAATACCTGACCTTTTGTCTCAAGGGACCCCTGCAGCCCAAGCACACACAGTTTACAGTGCTGGGCCAAGACATTATTTCATACACTATAAAATAGTGTGGCAGAGGCATTTCTCGCCCCTCCCCAAAGCACAACCTACCGTCCGTGTGACGCCTACATGTTTCTGATCCCTTTTCTCAACTGCCTCCAGGCCTGAGGTGTTTGAGGTTTATCTTAGAGGAATGCACCGGCTGTGATGTACACATCAAAAGTCTCCGAAGTTTAAGGTTGACTTTGGAGTCCTCTCCAGCTGCAATGGAACACAAATTTGCAGCTTAAATATTGAAATGGGATACATGGGGAGAAGCAGCACAGGAAACATCTGAAAACGCAGATATGCTCTGAAAATGACTCTGTAAAAATGGTATCGTGGCACAAATTCTTGCTGGGACTTTCTGAGCTAATGCTCTTTTCGAAACTCAAAGGATGATTTCTTTTTTTAACTAGTGATGCAGCAAACCATCACCATGGGGTCTGAAACTCCAGCCGGGTTCAATCCCTCTCTTACGTCACCGCCGGTAATAAAGATTCCACAGCTGGAGCGTTGCTGACAGTTGATAATGATGCATGAGACAGTATGAAATCCACATTGCCCTCCAATAGCTGTGTTGGTTTTACAGGGCTAGCGGAGGTAGAATTGTGTTCTTGTCAGCGGGGTGAACAAATGTGACTCAGAGATACATGGCAAGCTCTTCTGTTTAAGCAATAATATTTTTTTCAGAGTCCCTTTGCTGACCATAAATATCACCATCCTCAGACGTTAACATGCCATCTGTTGGGACTTTGTAATGCACTTGTGAAGGATGGTGTGACTTACACAGCACTGATGTCATTACAGAACATTGCAGAACCGAAGCTGTGACAAAGGGATGAGTTTGCTTTTGGAAACTTTTTACCAGAGGGAGAAAAGTCACGGTTAAATGGCACTAATATTGTTCCCAAGCACAGGTATAAGAGTCAGGCAGGTGGGAGACAGAGAACTTACCCTGCCAGAGGCTCAGAGCGATCAGTGTATGCGCCTTGAGTCCTGTTATAGCACAGAACTTGTTCATCTTGGCAAAGTGCATTGGAATCAGTAAATTACATACATTTGGTTATGGAAACAATGGTTAATGCTTTGACTGGGCTACAGTGAGTGCTGGAGGCTTGAGGCTTGTGGATAGTGTTACCATCCTTTGTGCTTTCCTGCCAGATCCCACCCTCTGGACCCAGGACCATGTGCGCCAGTGGCTAGAATGGGCTATAAAGGAGTATGGATTAATGGAGATCGACACCACCATCTTCCAGAATATGGACGGCAAGGAGCTCTGCAAAATGAACAAGGACGACTTCCTCCGAACCACCTCCCTCTACAACACAGAAGTTCTGTTGTCTCACCTCAGTTACCTCAGGGAAAGTGAGTATTGCCCCGACTCAGCCCTTGTGTGACATGCTGATGGGAGAAGATCCCAGGGGTATTGAGCTTGCAGGCTCTTCTTGCAGGATAAATAGCAGGCAAAGATGATGGGAAAAGAAAGAGAAAGGCAAGCAGAGAGAGCAAACGAGGAAGAGAGGAATAAAAAGTGGGCTGGAAAGTTAATTTTAACTTAGATGGCTTTAGTGGTGCTATCAGGGAGGTGAAGAACTGAGCAGGACTCTTAAGAAGATTAGATAGCCTTACAGATAACAAGAACATCTGTGGCTATAAGATAAAAATACATTAATTTGGTGTGGAGATTAAACCAGACGTTAACTGATGGGTCACGGGCTAATTATTCCATAACTTTGCAATTAGAGGGCTGGGCACTTTCTCCCAAGGCTTCTGGTAAAGATTGCTTCAGAATAGGACCCACAACTGGCCAGAGTTGGAGATTTTCAATGTTTCTGGAGGCCTAGGTTTGTTGGAAAGAGGAAAAAGTGCAAAAGCAATTCCCCAAAAGTAAGTGCACTGAAGCAGATGTCATGCAAGTGACCTAGCGCTCAAAGAACAAGTCTTGCTGAACCTCTTTATTGCTACTCTCATCCCACACCAGAGCATGTGATGGATCCCATGCTCCTTTTTGCTGGATTAAGCCCCTAAGACAGAAGCTGTGAACAGTCTTCTGAGCTGCCTCTGGAAAAGCATGTTGCTGTAGCCCAAACCTTATGGTTAGCACACACTTTTCAGGCTAGGAGTCTTCAATCCAGACCTTTCCAAGACTTTCTGAGCAACCATGAGCATGTCCATAGCTTTCCATGCTCCAATATTTTTTCAAGTGAAACATGAAACAGTTTTTATAGGAGTACAATTATTAGAGGAGTGAAAAATCAGGAGAAGGTGCCATAAAACAAAGTGGGAGGGCAGGGAGAGAAAGAAAAAAGTGTATTTTCTCCACTGGGACATCAAATTGTGATGTAAAGGCAGCTGAAGATGTCTCCATCTGGCCATTGCAATAAAGCAGCGAGACCGCATTTATTTAGGGTGTTTCTTCAAAGCTGTTGAGTGCTGGTCCCTCCCTGACTCTGCTAAAATCAGTGGGAGTTTCACAGATTACAGTGGGACAAGAGTTAGATCACAGATGGGTGCCTCTGTAAGCCCCACCTTTATTTTGTTTGAGAAGTCGAGCCAAAGAAGTGATTCACAACAAATAACCAAATTGTTGGATTTGAGCAGCTTTTGTCCCTTGCGACTTCACAATAAAATAATTTCCCATCCAGAATCATTTGCAAATTTCATCCTGTTTCATCAGCAAAGAGCTGCCGTTTCACAGAGCGTTTCAAGATTATAGCAGCCAGAGAATAGCTTTATAACTAAGGTTTGCATACAGAATTACATACTTTTACGGGAAATCGTAAGGCAGTTTTGTGAAGCCAGTGTTGCTTTGGCCAAACCTGCTGACTTTGGCTGGGCAAATCAGACGCTTTGTAACCGGAAATGTTTTTAAATTCCCACAAGATAAATACTCAAGTGAGACACTTATTTTTGAATTGTCTCTTTGATAAGACTTGAGAATTGACAGAAAGAAACACAGAAGGAGTTGTATGTTTTTTGAATCAGGCTGGATTTGAAAAGGTTGGCAGAAGAGTTGAATTCTTCTGCTGCTTTAGCTCCAGGCAGCATCTTCAGGGACAGTCTCAAGTGTTAGGGGTCCCATTACTTGGGGTATTCAAAGAGAGTATCAGAGAATGAGCCTGAAGACGTGGACATAATTCCCACCTTTACTATTTGCTGCTCTCCATGTGTTCAGGAGCAAATTCCTGATGGATCCTACCTACCTTTAGATAACTGGAGTCCCTACATTAGAAGTCTGGCCACACCGGTCTTTGTTTATAGAAAAGAAGCAACAAGGCACGTTGAAATTCAGGATAGCAGGCCACTAGTTCACACAGCACCTTTAAATGCCTGAAATTAGGAGGGATAAACCTTTGCCTCAGTTCCTCCGTGCTTCAGTTTTACTTTTTGTAAAATAGAGTTAGTAATTTGGAGTGATTTGGAGTGCCTGCTCAGTGGAGTGCCTACTCAGTGGAATGCCTGCTCAGTCCTGTTGGGCTTGTCTGTTGGGGTGGCAAATCTGTGGAACAGGGGTTCCGTCCCACATCTCTCAAGACCTTATGCAGTGGCAACATTGAAGTGCTGCTGCAGTGCAAGCTGAATAATAATCATAAAAATATAATGTTCTGCCGGGGGAAAGCCTACAGTTATTTCTATGCTATTAAGCTGGTGCAAAACGCAAGCAAGCTTGCTGGATTCCGGCCAATTAGTTATTCCAATTTTACATGGATGCATACGAAAGGAGAATTTAATCCCGGTCCATCCCCAGCTTTTGTAATTATAGATTTCTCTCTTCTCAGCCCCTTGGCTGTTGTAAGACGTCATGCGAGTGCTGTCCTTATTAAAGCAAGCTCCTGTCTGAGAGGAGGTTGGGCAGCCTCTGAAGAGCATTCCTTTCCGTGCAGCTGCTCTAGCGCTGCCTAATGACAGTCTGGTTTCTGGATTGCGGGTTAACTCCCTCCCGGAGTAACGCCTTCGAAAGGAGCTTATTGTTTTTCCAGACTGATTTCCAGCGGATGTTTAGTGCCGAGCCTCTGAGCTCAGTGCCATGGGGAGATGGTCTTTTTTTTTTTTTTTTTGTGAATTTTCCCCTTTTGTAAGGTTGTTTGTTTTAGAGACATCCAGCTCTGTTCCTGCTCAGGGTGGAGAATACGTGATGGCAACAAAACACAGGAGAACTTTGGGGAACTGCAGATCTATCGGCTCGATTACATCTGCCCAGTCTCACTCTGGAAAGGTGTCTGTCCTCTCAGGATTTTGAGCTGGATAGGTGATGGCTAGTGAATCCTCAACCTTGGTGTTTGTTTTCCAAGAAACAAAGCTGATCTGAACTTTCTGAGCCTGTTGGCTAGCGAGGAAAGGAGGGCCCCTGAAAATTACCTTCCTCAGAAGCTTTTCAACATTTTACACTCCTGATCAGGGTGAAAGCACCTTTAAAACTGCCCGTGACATACGTTATATTGGGACATCTGAGTCCAGATTGAAAAAATAAACCTGTAGCATCTGCAAGACCTCAACAAAAGCTCAATCTTAGTTTTGGAGATAGAAGGTTTGTGTGAGCTGTTTAATATTTAATTTAATTTAATATAGACGAGACTAAACCAAACTCATACCACAGCACGTTTCATCTTCAGGCAAAACGAAGATCTGGATCAGAATCAGGCAGTTGTGTGCTGTTTCCATAACCTGTTGAAGCAGTCAGGAATTCAGTCATCTCTGATCTTTAGGAGATTTCAGACTCGCAGAACCCAGTTCTGCAGCTCACTCTGTCTTTTGGAGTCTCCAGTAGTTTTTCCAGGGAACTTAAACAATTATCTTTATTTAAGTGTTACTTCCAGTTTCCCCTCCAAAGTTGTGCCTTGACCTTTTCTTCTTGTTCATCCTCTGCACCTTGGGACTCCAGACTGACTGACTGCTGGGCTGGTGTTTTTTTTTAAGTCACAGTCTGCCTGGTGAATCTTCTCCCGTCAGCCAGTGGGCAGTGGGAAGGGAGGTTTGAATGTTTTCCTGCTAGGTTTGGGATGAACATCAAAAGAAGCCTGAACTGTCACCTCCCGTCCTTTTCCTCTCTAGTTACGGGGGGTCGGTGCTGTGTGGTGTGTACAAACGAGAAGAGCCTGAAGGGGAAAGAATGAGACTGTGGTGAGGAGCAGAAGCAGAAAACTTGCTTTGTGGTTTTGAGCCATATATTAGTGCCAAACAAAACTATAGTGCAGAATCCTGATTCTGCCAGGAGATGGGGAGGGAAGGCCACGAGGCCTTCAGGAGGAGAGGATAAAAAAGACTCTCAGGTTAAATAGACTTCAAGATTGTGAAACCAAGATGTTTCTGCATCTCAGAGGGATGAGGTGCCTCGTGAAAAGGAAGGCTTTATGGGGAAAAAACTCTCCTGCTCTGTTTTTCAGTACATCTTCCTCTTTAATTAATGCATGGGCAATATAGGAAGAAAGGAAAAGGTGGAGGGAACTATAAGAGAACATGTTCAATAGTAATTACAGGAGAATAGCTTTACACTGTATTAATAATATCTGTGTTTCCAGAAAGAGCTGATTTAATCTAAGATGTCACTGACCCAGTGAGGGGTAGGGGGACTAAGAACAAAATGAAAATTCATTGCAGCCAAGGTTTTGCCCAAGAACGAGTAAGGGAGGGAGCAGCCCAGCCTCTGTCTGTCTGTCTGTTTCTCTCTGTCCTGATCTGTGTCTCTGGCTTTCTCCCTTTTCCTCCTTCATTGAAAACCCTTAATAGGAAACACATTTCCTTTTCTGTGGTGTTCCCACCAGAAACCTCAGACTGTCGGGCAAAGGTGAGAACTTTTAGCAATTAAACCGGGGGAGGAGCCGCCCCTTTCCAGTGGCTTGGACTGCATTTTTTAGTGTAAAGTAGCTATAGGTCGATCATACAGGCTTGTTCAGTGCTATTCATCACCCCACCCCCACCTCCTCCCCCAGTCAGTGCAGCCGGGCATTTGCAGCCTATTTAGTCATAGAAAATTGTGTTTCCGAATTCCCCAGCACTTCCCTGTCTGGTGGGGCCGAGCTGGGCTGGGCGTTGCGTTCAGCATCTTCTTCAAATAACCTGACAAGGAGAGGGTGGTGAACAGGAGCTTCCCCACAGATATTCAAGACAGAAATGCCAAAGCCATCTGGTGAAAACATGAGTTAGGTGGACAAAGCTGTTGCAATTCTTCCCGAAGTGGCAAAAGACCAGCCAATCTCTCAAAATATTTAAGCCGCTCACTTTGACTCTGTGCAGCTTTCACAGTTCAAGGTACCCATGGGATCCCTTTGAACTCTTTACCTCCGAGTTCACCGTGCTATCCATCCTGGTCTTTTGGAACAATCCCTTTCTTGCAGCATCTGGTACCATCCATCCTCCACTCCCTATGAGTAGGTTTTGTTTTCCAACACCTTTCACTTCTCTGTACATGCTGGCTCGTGCACGGCTTTGGCTTTGTCTGTATTTGGGGAAGAAGAGAAATCCATAGGAATAATAATAAGATCCAGCACCTGCGATGGCTGTTACTTCTGGCAGGGAACTGCCGAATCCTCAGCTCCCGCAGGAGAGTGAGACACACTGTGAATACTGCAGAGGGGCAAGTGAGGTCAGTGTTATTTGGGATCATGTGGATTAGAGGAATGTGGAGACTGCATGGCTTAGTCACAAGATCCTAATCAGTTAGTGTTAGAGTACCTGCAAAAGAGGTCTTCTTAGCCCTGCCAAAGGGTCTGGGGAAGCGTATACAGAAATCTATACTGTTTGCTGTGTGTTGCTTCGGTCCAAGTACCTTAAATGGGACAGAATCTCACTGAACAGAGGGCTGTGTGGATAGGAATAGCAGAAAGTGTCTGTAAAAGCACTTCTCATCCGTACCCACTACGAGTGGGTGCCCCACTCCAGGTCACATCATCAGTCCCACACAGGAGGGGCCTCTGCCTTGTTAGCAACATCAGTGCCTGATGCAGTAGAAGCTTTTCAAAGAGCTGTAGGAAAGGTGAGCCTAGATGATTTTGTAGGGTAAACACATATAATTAGACAACCATGAAATGTGTATTACATGCTGGCTTCCAAGAGCTCACAGGGCCTCTTCCTCCATTTCCAGAAGAGTTTGCAGGAGAACCAAAGTAAAATGCTTAGAAAGGAACATTTCTACCACAGACTGTGCAAAACAAAGACCCTTCCAATGGGTTCCTTTTTGTGCTGCTTTTGAATAGTTTTGTTTCGAGTGGGCTTGGATGGAAAGGCCACTCTGAACCCAGAAAGCTACTTTCAAACTCCACAAAGCATGGGAGATACTGGAATATCAGTGAGATTTTTGCAGCTGTTGGCCCCAAACCAAGCACATGACACTTTAAAAACGTTCAGATCCTGCTAGTGCATTTCATGTCCCTTCTACCCTATGTTCCTCAAAAAGGACATTTCTCTGTCACAGCTAGAGAGAGAAAAGCTTCTTCCTTATCCCGGAATACAATCTGTGCCATAGTAATTTCTAGACGCTCTGCTGCGATAGATATTGTACCTCTATAAATGTCCTATACAATCTCATCCCTTTACATCAGCTTTCAATGGAGGACTTCAAGGTGCTCAGTGAAGGAGGCAAATGTCTGTATTTTGGTGGCAAGTGGTAAAACAGTAGCGTGTGTGACATACAGCTACCAAGCTTTTAAAAGAATTTCACATCCATCATAGGAAATGTGCTTAATTGTCTGAAAAATTGGGTCTTTAGATCCTAGCGGTAGCATTTTCTACCTGCCTGCATGGTTCCCCACTGGCAGAGCGCATCCAGGCTGCAATAACTCCTTTTCTTTTCATTACAGGCAGCTCACTGCTGGTCTACAATACTCCATCCCACACAGAAGCTTCCTCACGGCTTGCCACCAAAGAAGGTCAGTCTTTTGCATATAAACGGCCTGGCTTCCTGTGCTCTCACGATGTCTTTGATTGGGTTAAAACTAGTCCTTTTATATAATAGCCTTGGCATGAAAATGTTCTGATCTGCTGTGCACACACAGCATGGTTAAAATAGAATAATTCCCAATTTGTATCTCCGCTTGTCCAGCCAACATCGTGGCGTAAACTGTCTGTCATTTTCACACTTGTGTATTACTGAGATGATGAACTGAGGGCATATTTTCTGTTCTTTATGGGAAATAGTTCGAAATCTCAGATATACAGCAAGGACTGAGACACTGTTTCTCTCTAAGTGAGTTCATGGTTGAAAGGGTAACGTTTTCTCACAATAAATTGCATTACTGAATAAAGGCCACTAGGTCTTCCAAACCCATTCATGAAGCTGTCACCCAGTTTCAACCAGTAAGGAAGACCAAGTGTGTCTTTTTGACACTTTTATTTTGGAACATTTTGATTTTCTTTTTCAAATAATCCCACATTTTTAATCTATTAGAAATTCAGATCATGTAGATAGAGCTTAGACATCTTGAAGTTTAAAAGTTAATAACACACTTGGAGCTCCTCAAGAATGTCGAGTTGTTTGCATATCCTTCATTCAGGTTTTTCAGATTTTCTTCTGCAGCTACAGTCCTAGTCCTTTTTCTAATTTTTAATGAAAAAATGGATTCTCAGTCATGATAAAATTATGAGAGTTGGTTCATGGGTCTGATGCACATCGCCTACTGACATATGACAGTAAATCACAGTCGGACATTTAAATTGCTAAATTCCAAACAGGGTGTTGGAGATCAAAACCCTGGTCCCGTGGTCTATAATTTACCATGTAGAACCAGGAGACTTGAGTTAGGTCTTCCTTTCCCTTGGTGTAGCTGCAGGAACATTGGATTCATTCACGGAACTGTGTTCAGCTCCTCCGTTGGAAAAGCTTCTGGGAAGAGTGTGAAATCTCACTTCTGCCGTACGAGATAACCCACCAGGAGCAGCCTGCTCTTGGGCCGGGACACTTTCCTCACCTCACATACAAACATTTTGGTGCTTTTCAGGAGAACGTGGCTTCAGGTTTGCATTTCAAAGAATAGTGGGGAAAGGCAGAATGTCTTTTATCTAAGCAGCTGGAGACAGAGATAGAGAGAACCCCCCCACCCACCCCCATTTCATGCAAGGCTCCAGCAAACTGAGATCACCCGTTTAACACGGTTCTGCACGGCATGTGCAGCTGCCTCACTGACCAGCGCTGCCCTTCGAGCCAGCGCTCCTTTCTCCTGGCACCACACTGCATTTCAGCTCCAACATCTGTCTTGGAGCCTGGACACAACATCAGCGCTGGTTTTTACAGCAGCTTCTTTTCTCCAGCATATAACTATCCACTCGAGCTGTCAGTTCCCTGGCATTAGTTGACAAAACATGGTCCATTTCAGAGACAAAAGCCATTCAGGCTTTTCTGTGACTCACTACTTTGATGCTAACAGTCATCTATGTAAAATGAATAAAAGCTAGGCTCGGTCCTATTTGAATAAAGCAGCCACACGTGCATGTGTTCCTCCACAATTTCCCCCCCAAAACACACACACACATCCAAGCCTGTGCTTTTTCTGTCTCAGGCCAGGTGGTTGCTAAAAATAAAGGGAAGAATGCTGCGATTTTTTTTATTAAAGAGAAATGCTCCGTGTAAAATTGAGCTCCTCTGAATTTTTTAGACCCTCTATCTTTGCAAGTTGGGCCTAGAGTCACTCAGGCAGAAAGAAATTTGAGAGAAAAAACTGTTCCTCCCCCTCTGTCTTTACTGCCCTCAAGTGTGTTTCTTTAGTGCAGCTGACAGAAGTTTGCGTTTGATTTCTGTCAGCCAGGCGTTTTTAACTTTACATGGTACTTTCATCATGTGTCAATAAAGGACTAAAAACACCCATGGGATAGTCAAATAAAAATTAGCCTAGAAATGCTGAAATCCCATCTATTCCTCTTCCATTTCTTCCTACAATGCATAAATTTCCTCCGCATCCATTTGATGTCTGAGTGATGTTCTAGGAGAAACCACTTCAACCCACAGTAACTGACTGATGCTCCGACTACTGTTTGTGAGATCAGGAGACAGGAGAAGAGACACCTGAACATGACAGGAACTGGGGGAGCAGAGTGAAGTGTCTTGTCCAGTATCACAGAAGAAACTCATATGGACATAAAACTGGGCTTGGAATTCCTCAGCCTCGGTCTCTAGTCTGTTAGGAACAGGATTTCCCTTGCTTCCTTTTAAGGCTTGTTAATGAGCTCGCTTCAGGATGATGATTTTCTTTAGGAAAAGGAATTTCAGGTTAAAAATAACGATTTTTTAAGAAGTACTTTCAGGTCTCCTTAACTTCTCAAAAGATGAGACATTTTTCTTTATGCTAATGCATCTTGAATCTGCTAATCCTGTAAATATTTCTTCTCTCTGTGCCTGTGAATAAAAGCAAACAAACAAATTTTTCAAACCCCCTTCCCCTGAGGATTTGAAAGCAGGAGGAGGTGATGAAATAGTGCAATACATGTCAGAGACAGGAAAAAATACTATTTTCTTCCCTCCCCTTGTAATTTTTCTTGCACATTCTCTAAAATCACAGAGCTGATGCAAATAATCTGCTTGTGCAGATTCCAGAGGGAAATGCATGGGATTTGCATACACTTAAACGCTGTTTTGTACAACATATTCCATCCACATCCTGTAAGGAAGAACCTACATGGCAATAAAAGGTACGGCTGCAACACAGGCAGATGCAGGTGTTTCAGATGCAGCTCTGCTCCCTCCCGGCTTTGTTGGGGACAGGGCAGGGATGCTCAGTGTCACTGGGGAGCCACTGACCCGTGGCCCTGGCTGGCAAAGGGCAGCGCTGCTGTCACAGGACTGGATTCCGTGCCCTGGCTCCGGGGACAGAGCTGCCTTGGCTGGTCGCAGCTGCAGCTTTACTCCTTTTTTCCCTTCTATTTCCTGCCCTCTCACTTCTCTCTGCAGTGCCAGCTCCGCGTGCAGGAGAACCCGCAGCCCTGCTTTGGGAGGGTTAAACTGCTTTCACAGCAGAACCAGATACCGTAAACTCATCCAGCTGGTGCTCCAAGCACATGCGTTTTGGTGTCGGATCAGACAGGTAGAAACCTTGTTGTGTTCAAAGGACTCTTGTTGCCTGAGCTTCTTTGCTTCTCAGGCTCATAAACACTCAAAAGTATGGTATTTAGCGTCATTGGTACAAATTGTCTTCAGCTGCCTTTGAGAAAGAAATTGCTCTAATGAAAATCACCAGTATTTTTTGGCTAGAGAACAATTTTCTGCAAATGAAACGAGGTTGCTTTCGTTGCTGAATGGAAGGATCTGTGTCCCACTCCCAGCGCTCCACTGGAGCCGCGGGCTCTTCGTTTCCCGTGGCTGTTTGGAGCCGTGACTGACCTACTGCAGGTACCGGAGACACGGGAGGAAAATCTGAAACCACGTTATCTGCCGAGTCCATGGAGATTTTAAATTGCTCGCCAGCAGAATGGTGTCATTTAAGTAGGTTTCCATAGGGAAAGGGAAAGTATGTTCACATACAACAACATTTAGGAGGCCAAAGGGCTGTGTCCCGTGTGGTTGTGAGAGTTCTGGCCTCAATCCAACATATTTTAGAGTCCGTGCTTACTCTGAAGTGTGTTGGAGTCTGCATAACTCGCGTGGTTAATGGAAAAGCCTAAATGCTGTGCAGGATTTGAACCCCGCTGCTGATCTCTTTGCAGGATAGTGCTGGCACTTTCCAAAAAGGCAGAATCGTGATGTGTTGACGTGTAAAATTACACGTGTCTGAACAGGCACGTGGTGGTGGGTACGTGGTGCTCTGCAGAATGTGCTGGGACGCAGAGAGGTGGGTGTTCGTGCAGTGAAGGGCCAGGAACAGGATGAAGGAAGGTTTGGCTGATACGGGCTACGCCGACTCATGGAATCATGGAATCATCTCTCATCACATGTGAGAATTCCGTGGAGTTAATTTGGTGTGGCTGTTCGCCTCCAGATTACAGGTTATCTATGATCTTGATTAAAAGGCTGGATTTAGCCTGAGTTTTTATCCTCTGCATACGTCAGGCTCAGCCTTAGGCAATGTAGGGAGCTCAGAATAGTGGTAAAACCAGCACTAGCCCTAAGTCTTACAAATCTGACCTAAATTCAAGCAGAACACAGGAAAAACTGATGTGCTACCTGCATTTTCCAAGGGGGAAGAAGTTTGTATGTGAATATGGCTGTAAGAGACTAATTTTAATGGTTTAGTCTGTGGCTATTACATGTTTATGTTTGCATTATAAAAGTGTTTGTGTGAACAGTAAGGATGTTTGGGTATAAGGTCTGTTTACTTGTATGTTTTGTTCGGTTGTTGGCAAATGTAAGAAGATAAACACGTCAGTGAGCTCTGAAACTCGCACAGCAGGATTTCCCCTGGGTTTGTACCTGTGTTCCTTCTGAGTCTTGATGGAAGAGCATCCTGATGTTGGAGCATCGATTAGATCTCTCTCACACAGATTCCCTGGTACCTAAGAAAATAATGAGTCCTTGCAGCTGCTTTTCTTGCCTTTGGGCCCACAATCTCTTTCCTCCTTCCCCAGCAGTTTCCTTTGGATTGGTAGGAACTCTTTAAAATTCATCTCTCCCACTTGTCAAATTCGGTGACAATTTTGGGTGACAGGTTCAAAAGGTTTTGGGGACTGGAGAGAGAGGAGCAAAGAGAGCACAGGCAGCATGACCGCATAAACACAGTTCCCACAGGAAAATAGTTCTCAAATTCCTGCATAAAAATCTTCTCTTGAAAAGGCCATTTTTCAGGTCTAAAAGTTTGTCGTGTCGAAAAATATCGACTGGTTTCAGTAAACTCTTCTTTCGAGTGTGTCAGTAAGGCCCCTTGTTCACAGCAAAGGTTAGAAACCCTCCGGTCTTAGTCATGTCAGAGAAAAAGCAGTTGCAGCTTTATGCCCTCTAAATTGTCTGTACATGCGAAAACATTTGTCGGTGATATTTGTGTGCCGGGTGATGAAATATCCCATTTTTAGCTCCGTAGCAGAAAAAGGGGAGGCTTTTTTTGCTGCTTCTCTTACTGGGACTGTGTGGCCAAACCAGGGATTTATGATTTCAGGGGAGACAGTAGCAAGCGCTCTTGGATTTTTCTTTTTTCTTTCTTTTTTTTTTAATTGTTTTCCTTTGAAATTCCAGAGTTAGTGTTTTGTCTGCTTTCTCCCTGACCCTCTTCGGAGGCAGGCGTGTGTTTTTTCACCAGAAAAACTGGAAACAAAGAATCGTTGTCTTTAAGCTGTAGCAGGCAGGAAACCCAACTCACAAGGGATCACCCCGAGCCAGCGCTGTCCCAGAGCAGACTCCAGTTCTCTGAATTCAACCTGACAGCTTGTCTGGAGCACTTTCTAAGTAACCATTATCCTTCCTTTTCTCCCAGCAAAAGAGCTATTATTTTTTTGCCTAGGGTGCACTGCAAGCAATGTTATTGCACATGTAGGGGGGGGTTACACGTTTGCTGGGGTGCAGTCCCTCCCACGAAAAGCTCTTGGAAGCGCTTTGGCTGTTTCCTAAGACAAGAGTAAATTTGTTTCCTGAGAATGAGTTAAATGGGCAAATGCTGTAAAAATGCTGGCTGCAATGTCTGCGCATGTGGCTCTTCCCTTCTCTTCCCTTTTCTCTTCTGCGTGTATTGCTGCGTCTGGCTTTTTTTTTTCTCTGGGAATATGCATTTCTTTTTCTTTACTTCTGCATTTTTCAATGAGCTCCAAGCGCCAGTGCGTTAACAGTTTGGGTTTATCCCCCGTGTGCTGGGGGGTAGACGATGCGCGGTGCTGTTTGTGTATTTGTGCACATTCGTGTGTGTGTGCTTTGGATGAATGAGCGTGTACGTGTACGGAGGGTGCTCAGAAACGCGCCTTTTGGGATATGCCATGGTGTGGTTTTGCTCAGGACCGTGCCTGGCTGCACGAGGCTGCCCGTGTCTGCAGCCCCTGTAGGTTGACTGGAAATCACTGCCTTTCCAAAACTGGTTCTGGGAGGGATTCTTAGGACACATACTTCAGTCTTCATGCACTGTGCATTGGGACTTCTGCTGCTGATATCAAAAAAAGCAACAACAACAACAAAAAAATTCTCATTACTTCCTCCTTTTCTTCATAATGTGTCTTTGTAAGCGTTGCACAGGGTAACTCAGATGTGAATCAGGAAGTTCCAGCGCTGCACGGCTCTGGGATGTTTTTCTAGCCACACTCGCACAACTGGGGGCTGTCGCCTATGGCTTAAAGCAAACAGGGAGTGACTCCAAATTTTGGAGGCCAGAGCCACCCTCCGAGGGGGGGGAGCAGAGCTCCAGGCTCTAGAGCCGCGGTGCATGGGGGCTGCTTCATGTCACCCTGCCAGGCCAAATCGAATGAGGGAGAGGGATCACAGATCTCAAGCCGGAATAAGCTGCCTCAGAAGGTCCTTGTCCCCGTCTGTGCAAGCTGAATGAGTCCCTTTGGAAATCCCAAATCCCAGTTCTGGGCATGCACTAGGTGAAGCTCCAGGTCCTGGTTGACAGCGGAAATAGTGGGTCTCAGCCAGAGCTCTTTAATCCAACACTGGATCTAGAATAGGAGTTAAATTGGAAAGGTTTGATCGCTCTGCTCTGTGTCTCCAGAAGGACAGCAATGCATGACCAGGCTCTCAGCTACTTTCAGAGAGTCCTCAGCTTAAAGCTGTTCTTCATGTCTGTGTTCTGCAACAGATTTCCTGTGTAAATCCAGCCATCAGTCCCTTCTCCCTTGGTTTGAGTTGACTTGGGGTCAAAAGTCAATGGTGTTCCAAATCTGGACTTTGGTCTCCGTGTCAGTATCTTATCTGTAAAACAGGTTAATAGCGATGTTGAGATGATTTGGGTTTTTTTTTAATTGTGAAATAATCAAATTGTCTGGTAACGTAGAATAGAAATTACTTGGAAATTGTTCTGCACTCAGCTAGTTGCTTCCTCTTAGTGGAGAGAATTAGAATTACTTAATTTCACATGTGATCCCTGTACTGGTGACTGTGGCACTGGGAGCAGGACATTGTGGTCTTGAAGCGGAAACCAATGAGTTTGGTGCTTGAAGGCACTGGAAAGTCCTATGTTATCCTGAGAACAGTGATAGTAACACTGGCTGTGAATGACATACAGCACAACAGATGGCATACGTGCTAAGTAATTGTTTCAATTAGCAGAAATAGTAAAATGAAAAGTAATTCATTGCAAAACAAATGTTACTGTGGGTGAGATTTCGCGGTCTCAGTGCACACAGTTACAACACACGTGTAACTGGCCCTGGGTGTGTGCCACAGGGCTCAATGCCTCGAGAAGATAATTGCTGACTTGCATGAGCCACCTCTTGTAGCCATCTGAAAAGGCCAGGGCACTCCTCATTCTCTGCTCTGCTTTCTAGTCCTGTTCCACCAGCTCTGCCGCACATTGTCACACCTCCTACAGACCAAATACAGCGTCCAGAGCCTTCACAGCTTTGGGCTAAGAAAAACTGCATTTAAGCAAGTCTCTCGCAGCTGCCTTTGTAGGGTTTTTCACCATATCTGTTGAGCATTTAATACTTATATTTGGAGCCAGAGTGGGCCCGGGAAGAACCTTACAGACTCTACAACCTTTATGTTTGCTGCCATCACTTAAAACAATGCATCTAATGTTTCGAGGAGGAGTTGGAGGTGTTTTTGGCTTCCTTGCCCCTCCAGAAACCCACAGTCTCGGTTTCTTCTCTCCAACTGGCTTTAAACACAACCCCACCTCTTCAATGCGATCTCCAGGAGGTGAAATGACTGGAGTGTGAGGGCTGGACGCTCAGCAGCTTGGCAGACCTTGCTTACATGTTTGCTTTGCAGCAGTGGTGGTTTTTGTTCCCGTGCGCCTACGCTGGGACTTTTCCAAGATACCAGAATAGTGCCACCACACACAACCTCACTCCGGGAGGAAAAGCGGTGAGGTCCTGTGCCCTCCTTTCTCTCTCTCCCTGTAAAGTAGTTGCCGCAAAATAGACCCCAAGTGACCACTTAGATTAATCGCAAGTCTGGATCCCCCAGGACACCTGGTTCTGCTTTCCCCATTTGGAGAAGCTAATTTAAATTCCAGCCACCAAGCCAGGATCCTACCGAAGCAGAAAGACTCACTGCAAAACCCAGACTGTGTTCTGCCTGGAGAAGTCCATGGATCCCATAGCCTGCTTTGAATTTGCAGCCTTCTTCCTCCCCTGATTTGCTTCACTGAAGTCTGTAAGGCCAAGTCCTTTCTGGAAATATAGTGCCTGTGCTCCCTAACCAAGTACGACAGGGTGTTCAGGAGCAGTTCCTTCTCTGCTTCAGGTTTGAGGGGTTTTCTGTCATGTGAACTGAGGTCATTCAATTTTTCCTTGTAAAGCACCCCAAGATGCCGATGTGGTAAGGAGTCCAACAGAAGGTGGTAAATGACTGCAGTCGTTACTGTGGTTATTATTCACCTGAGTCAGCGAGTCAGACTTGGTCAGAGGCTGCTGGTGCGTTTCAGAGGGAAATGGAGGCAGACAAGTCACTGAAACTTGGGAAACTTATCTTTATTTCCTTCCTGGCTTTGTCCCCATGACTTAGGAGAAGCCACTTTTCATCCTTTGGCTGCCTAATGTCCTTAGAGGCATCAGCTTCATTAGGCTGAGACCCGTGGGCTCTTTGTATTGCTCAGCATCTACCATGCTGGGAGAATGTGGATGCCCGCAGGAGTTTTGCCGCCTGTGTGCTTCCCCTGACACCTTCCACAAGCATTAACCCAGGCGTGACACTGCCCAGGGGTCTGACAGAGGGAGCCAATGTCCAGAGCAGTCACTCTCCTCCTCGACGGTGAGTCCCAGACAGTGCCTGGCTGGGAAGGAGCTGCCGCCGCTGCCAGTGATGCCATGAACACGATAAATACACCACGCTATTCCTTCCCAGCCGTGCTGGCAATTAAAGGCACCGTGCCAGCACAGACGGCATTGTGAATAGATCCCTGCATAGCACCTATATAGCATTATATCCATAAATGACCCAGCCCCACTGTATCCATCCTAGAACAAAAAGGCCTGAAAAATGAGGATATGAGCGGCCCAGTGCCCATTATTCTCCTGGAAAGCCTTATCAAGGCTGGTAGCACAAAATAGTGCCTGAGTCTGGTTTGGCTGGAAAAGCTCCGGAGTGAGGGGGATGAAGGGGCTGTCAGCACTCACCCAGCAGCTCGGGAAGCTCAGGGACTGCGAGCCTATTGTTAGTTGAAATCCCCCCCCAGCTTCCTTCTCCCCTCCATCCCAACGTCTCAGATATATTTTTTTTCATTTTTAAGAACTTTTTAAAGCTTATCAGAGAGGGTTTGCTCTCTAATACATCGTATCTTAAACACAGATTCCCTAATGGCTTGTTCACTGGTCTGCATTCAAGCTGAAGGGACTGCTAGGGGTGGTCTTCGCTGGGATGTGAGAATCTGCTTGGGAAATTAAAGCCCAGTTTCACTCCCTTAAGCTCAGACAGGCACAGACAGGTAGACGGGGTTCCTTATAAACTCGGATAGTCAGACAAACCTGATTCAGGCTAGGTCTCCATACCCCTTCTCCTCGTTTCCTCGTGAGTTCGACACTCTACCTCCCCAAGACAGACGTTCCCCTCCGACCTCCAAGTCATCTCGGAGGGCCGACCCTACCGTCGGGAGGTACACCTACACCGCTCTCCTCCTCCATGGCCCACAGTCTCCACCAGGGCATCCCTGGGACATGCTCCTCAGTTTCTTCCCCACATCAAGTCCTTCCTTGGTTGCACCAGACAGTCTGACAAGAAGAAACTGCAGAGGTTTGGATAATAGGATGAGGGGTTAATGGTTTTAAACTGAAAGAGGAGAGATTGAGAGGAGATGTGGGGAAGAAATTCTTTGCTGTGAGGGTGGGGAGAGCCTGGCCCGGGTTGCCCAGAGAAGCTGTGGCTGCCCCATCCCTGGAGGGGTTCAAGGCCAGGTTGGAGAAGGCTTGGAGCAACCTTCTAGTGGGAGGTGTCCCTCCCCAGGGGCGTAGAATGAGATGGTCTTTTAAGGTCCATTCCAACCCAAACCATTCTGTGATTGTATGAATTTAGCTCATCTTTTGAACTTTACCGTTTGGCCTCCCTAATGCTCAGTCTTGATCTTGCTAATTTTGCCATCTTCTGAGCCTTTTCTCAGCCCTCTGCGTAGCCTCACAGGCTGTTTCACTGCCGCGTTATTTCTGATTTCCATCTAATTCCATAGGAATCGGTAGGCTTTGAAATGAGAGTTGGACAGCAGAGAATTAGAACTTCCAAATGGCACAGAGGGTGGCGAGGTAGGAGCCGAGGGAGATTTGGGGTGAGAATGTATAGACTAAGGTTAGAAAGTGTTCAGAGATCAGCACTACGCAGCCTGTTCCCCACAGCCTGATTTCTGGGAAAGCTACTTCATCTGGAAAAGGCAGCTAAAGCCTGAGGAAAGTGCATTTATGCATGTAAATAAATAAAATTATATTTAACCTTCTTCCCAGGCGCGCTGTGAGTGTGAATGTTTGCAAAGCTGTGAGATCCTTAGTTGAAAGGTGCTGTGAAAGTGCAAAGCATTATTAATATCCTTTACCTTACTCATAATAGAGTACGCATTCATTCTGGGGAATTTCTGGACATAAACCAGACAGCTGCAGAATGACATTTCTTGAAAGCATCTATGATTTATTTTCTGCTCTTTAATTCCATTTTGTATTGAACACACATTTGTCATAGGGCTGTTGTTCCACTGGGCCTTTTAAGTCTAAAACAGACTTGGGGACCTGATCCCAAGCTGGTATAAATTTGCCCCTGACTTCACTGTAGCCATTTGCTGATTTACACCAGAAGAAGACCTCAGTCCAAGTCTTTTAATTGAATTTCCACAGACTGGCAAGTTTGGGTGTAAAATCCTAGCGGGTTTAATGACAGATAAGACTCTCCCTGTAACTAACCGTCTGGCGGGAGTTCTGTAGGATCTCTCCGAGCCACTGGGCGTCAGGTCCTGGGAACGGTATTGTTTTTGCAGAAACTCAAGTCTCTGGATGGGTTCCCTGGCTCTGCCTTTTCCATTTTGTTTTAAACACGTTCAGCTTTAGAGTCTGGGCCTGGAAGCCGGGAGGGCTGGTGTGGTTCTTTCACGTTGCACGGATTTTTTGTGAAAACAAAACAAAAATAGCTTAGTGGATTTGGACTTNGGGAGAGAAAGAGTTGGAAACTTGCAGGAGCTGAGAGAAGACGTTTCAGCAGCAAGGCCTTCAAGGCCTTCATGGCAAACTTGCATTTAACCCTTTTACCACTGGAAAATCACACTCAGGGCTAAGTCTCATCCCAACTATATATGCCCACACTTTACTCAATCCATAGGGAAAACCGAGGCAAAGGGACTCATCTGAAGTAGCCCAGACCTGGGTTAGACCTGAGCTGTGGCACCTCCACACCATCCTTCCAAGCTGGCATCTTACAACCTAAAATGTACACTACAAGGAAACCCAGAGAGGTTTTGAATGATAATTTTGACCAGGCTTAGCCAAAATTGTCTGAAAAACCAAGCCTTGATCCCGTAAAGCCCAAGAAGCCACAGCAAGACACACCTGGTCAGCACGTCTGGTGGTAATAGTCTCACTTACTGGTTAAAAAACCCTCAGGAGATGCATTTTACACCCTTTCTGTGACACCTTGAGCAAAGGAGGGTCCTCCTCTGTGATAGAGTTTCTCCATCTGGAGGAGAAGGAGAAAGAGGAAGAGGAGGAGAAGGAGGAGAAGGAGGAGGATCATCTCTCCAGGCCTGTTTACTCAAAACATGCTGATGCCTCTGAATCAACCGACCCATTTGCAGCAGTTGATTCCCTTCAGTCAATTTTCTGACCCAAATAGAATCAGAGAAAAGTGAAAATTTGTAATGAGCTCTGCTACTTTTTGGAAAGAAATTTTTTCCCCAATTTGAAAAGAATTCTTCTGTTGGAGAATGAATTGCTACCTTCCTTTTTAACTGGATCTCCCTTGTTGGTAGCATTTCCATTAAAAATACACAATACACTTTGACAAAGACTACCTCGATTAGCTTTATAAACGATCGTAGAGTTAGCCACCTTTAAAGACACCAAAAAGGAAAGAGAGAGTTATCTGTTGAGTACAAAAAAAGTTTTATGAAGGGTTTTGTGACGAGATTATTGAGATCAACGCTATGAAGACTTCTTATAGGGTCCCCTCTTTACTTTCAGTCTCTGACCGACCAAAGAGGACATGGGAAAAGCCAGTGGTTCCTTCAGAGCCCCTCTCTCCTCTCCTGATTTCACTCCCTGATAGCGCAGCAGCCCTAGGATAACATTAGGATCTGCACGACGGGTTGCCAACAAGGAAAATACCACCCGTGCAACCAGCAGATTATTTAAAACAAAGAAAGCCGTTGGGAACCGAGCTTGGGGATAAAACTCCCCGGAGCGGGGACAGGGCTCCTTCGGGCGACAGCATGGCTGGGACTGCCACCTCCCTCTCCCAGAGATGTCCCGTTGCACGCTTTGTAGCAGGGTGAAACCGTAGCGGTTTGTTTTTCAGTCTGATCTATTTGCAGTGGGGTTTGTGGTTTCTAGTAAAAAGGGAAAAAAACAAATAATTAAAATAAAAATAAAAACAGGCAGATTACATGAGCTCTGCTTTCTCCCCCTCCCCTCTCTTCCCTCCTCCCCTCTTTCTCCCTCTCTTCCCCTCCCTTTCCCTCTCCCATCCCTTCTCTGTTTTCCTTTTCATGCCAATAACTAGAAGGCTGTAATTTCAAAGCTGCAGCGGCTTTCCCAGCGCCGGGAGGAATGTGCGAGTGCCTGGGATGTTTCCACAGGGAGCTGCAGCCCAACGGGGCACGAGGCGGTGCTCACTCCTTCCCAGCGGCAAGGCCAGGGCTGCGTTTTGAATTGCACCGGAGAGGGTGCTTTTCCCCCCTTTCTCCCTCCTTAAAATACCTTCCTTACTGTGCCTGCCAAGTCCTTGCCCTCCCTGGGTTTTAAAGTTGCCATTTATTTTCTGTGAAATCACAAAAGGGTTCCTCTCATCCTCCTTTTCTGCCCGTGGCCTTCGGTTGTCTTGGGATGAGGGAAAGGGGGTCTCCTTTTGGATGGGATGAGTCGCGCTCTCAACTTCATGATCAGAAGGAGCCAGGCTCGAGTATTGCCCAAAAATTGAGTCCTAACCTCTGTATATATCCCCTGTTGCCTTTGTGAGAAGGTCCGGGGAGCACAGGAGGCACGGGAAAGGAAAAATAATAGATCTATGTAATACCGAGCCGTCGGGACCAAGATATAAAGTGAGATTCTTGCAAGTTTTTTTCTGGGAAGAGTTGATTTCAACCCCTCTGTGCCTGTTGCCTTTTGTCATTAGATCCTTCCCATGATGCAGTCAGGAGAGCAGGATGGGGCAGTAATAGGAATTCTGACCTCACCAAAAGTAAGTTGTCCCAACGGGGCAACTTCTGCAACGGAAGATGACAATGAGACTGTGGGAGGAGACAGGCATGGCTGGCTCATGTTTGGAGCATCAGAACAGCAGAAGATTTGGGGATAGTCAGTAAGAGAAGAGCTAGAATTATGGTATTACAAGAAATAGAAATTGACGCCAATATTTTTATTGTTGAATCGTGTACTGAAGATGGCAGCACGAACCTCTAATACTTTCAGGATTTGATTTAGGGACCAGGAGCAGATCCTCTGCACAAACAAAGATTCCCTGTCAACCACCTGCCCGTATCCCAGCGTCATTTATTTTAGGGGCAGATATAGGGAGTTTGGGCAGATTCTGAGACTTTCTTACAACTTTTCAGGAAGTGAGATTCTACACAGAGTCCAGCAGGCAGCTGGGGCCCCTACGGCACGAGCCCTGTTCAACCAACTCTTCTTCTTTCTTACTGGTTTTACAGTGTCTCTGAATTCACAGCACGCTCTGGGTGTCATCACCTTAGAAATACCAGTTCCCTGTCCCTAAAGACTGTATCCTGGCCAACAACCAGCTGATTCCCAGCCACACTCCCCCCTGCTTCCACCCTGGAGGCACGTTCCTGTGCAGCAGTGCAAAGATGAGCACATTTTATTCTCAACAAGACACGAGCGGGTGCAAATAGATGTGGCAGAACCTGCCTCTCGGCTTGCGCTTTCTTGGCTTTGCTGCTTCCTGAGCTACACGTACCCTGAATGTTCTCCGGGTTAGAGTTTTCTCTTCGGAGAAATGATATGAGGAAGAGGATCAGATGTTAGTATTGAAGTGATTTACAGAAATAGCCATGAAATTTTCAACAAAATGTTTGATTCGATCAAACCAAAACTGTTTGCAATAAAAAGGTTGGTTTAAAAAAAGAAGTCCCATTTCCAAAAAATATTGAAAAAAGTTCCAATGTGAAAGAAGCTCAGAATTTATACCTTTTAAAAAATCCCAGTTTCTGTTCAAGACATGGATGTAAACTAGAATGCAGGTTACGTTACAATAAAAGACAGAAAATTAATAAAGTACCTGCATAATATTTTTCTTGCCTCATCTGCATGTTTTTGTTTCACAGTGAAACTTTTAATTTCTAGTGAAATCTCATAATTTTATGGTGCCGTTTCAAAACTATCAGCTCTTAGGATCAAAAAACTTTTCCCATCCAGGCGGCTGTTATTCCTGTTCAATGTATCTTGTACTTGTCTTGTTCTCTGCTCGTTCCTCCTCTTCTCTTCTAGTACACATCACATCTTTCTCTGTTGTTACAGGCCCTCCTGTTGCAGGGACGCAAAATGTGAACAAGACAACAGAACAGCAACGGCCCCAGCCAGGTAAGGGTGATTTTGTCCCCCTGCTTTTGCTAATTAGTGAAATTTGTGCTAGATTGGGTGAATAAATGTGTCGAGCAGCAACAACCACAGGCACAGGACAAACAGGCAGAGCCTTACAGGGAAGTCTCGGAATAATGAGTCAACTCTGACCGAGCGGTGACAGCGATTGTTCCAAACCGTTTCTATTTTACTGCCGTGTCCTTCCCCATTTGAAAGAAACATCCCTGTTTCACTGAGTCACGTGCAGCGCCCGAGCATCGCCCGCACCTCCTTTGAGGCATCGCGCCGTGCCGTGGCACAGGTCACCTATGGCAGCAAGGGGCACGGAGCTCTTGGTGCTGCAGTGTGTGTGTTACCCCTTCCCCTCCGCTGCAGCGATGCAGTGTCTGCGTTACCCCTTCCCCTCTGCTGCAGCATCTCCAAACAGAACCAAGGGGGCTTCCCCTGCCTCAAAGAAAACCAAATAAGAAAAGCAAACCCTGCTGGGCAGGGAGCAGTAGTGTTTCCTGCTGCTTTCCCAAGGGGTCTTTGAAAAGCTAAATCCCACCTTGGCTGCTTTGCACAGCTGCTTTCTATCCCTTTCTATTTTTTTTTTTTTTCAGGGGGTTGGTTCTTTTGGCACTGGTTCAATCCACGAGCAAATGCTATAGATCCAAATCACCAAAACCAGAGAGAAGCAAAGGAGAAGTGTAGAGATTAGGGCTGAGGAGGCCCCACAAAAAGGGAAGGAATTCATTCCTAATAAATGCTCTGTGGGGTTTTCAAGAAACACTCAGCCTCATTGGAGCCAGTGACAAACCTCCTGTTACTCCCGTTTGTCTGAGGCGCTGCTTGTTTCAGGAAGGGAGAGTTGGGTGAACATTTCATTGACCGCAGAGGGAAGCGGGCTGGGCAAGTGAATTTGAAAATCTCATCTGCTGTCCCGCTTCTTTTATTAGGAGAAATAGAAATACTCCTGATTTTTTACTGCTCTACTATCCCACGCTTCTTTTTTCCCATTTCATGTTTTCTCATTGACACATAAGTGCAGGGTATGTCCAAAGAGATTACCATCTTTGAAAGCCCACAAGTATGAAACCAGTGCCAGAATCACCGTGCCATTTCGGATTCCATAAATAATTGGTGGTTGTTTGCTAAAAAAGAAAGAAGGAACACATCGAGTCTGTTCCAGGTGCTAAGAGAAGAGGCAGTATGAGTAAAGAAAGAAAGCGAAAATTTGAACTGGTTTCCAGAATAAAAACCAATGAACTGTTGTTTCTTTTTGATTAAGCATTTTTTAAAAATAGCTTTTGTTGGTGGTTTTTTTAGATCCATATCAAATCCTGGGGCCCACTAGTAGCCGTCTTGCCAATCCAGGTGAGTTCATCTTCACATTTCAGCCCACTGTTATCAAGGGCATTCATTTTCCTTCTGATCTGCTGCTCCAGTCCGTACTGGATGGGTAGGTTTGTCCTCTAACGCAGGGACAGGCTGTGAGACACTTTATCAGCTGTGCTCCCACAAGTGCTTTTGCAGAGTCCTTCCAGAAAAGTGAGGAAAGTGGTGCAACATCATCTTTGTCAGGACAAAATCACCGTCCTGAATGTTCTTACCCCAAACCAGCATTCCCTAAGAAGAGCTTTATAGGGGACTTCAGTGCTGCTCTCTCAGATTTGCAGCACGGGTTGGTTTTCTGCTGGCTGCGATGGATTAGCTGACTGGAAGGCACAAAACATCTTCAAAAGTCACAGCTTAGTAACTGTCCCGGGTGGGTCATCTGCAGAAAACAGCCCCGGAGTAAATCTTGCTTGAGCTGAACAAACTTGTATACAAACATCCTCACCAAGCTCTTTACTATTAGTATAACCGAATAAAAGTAGGAGTTATCTAGTCTGGGGAAGAAATAACCTTACAAAACTCAGATCACCAACTGGAAGGAAAACTGTAGGTATCCAAAACAATATCCACGGTAAACAGTAAGCAATTAAGAGTTGCAATATACTGTGTTAACTGTTCAGTGAAAAATTTTGCAGAACAGTATGCTCGGGAAAAGGCCTGTTTATGAATAGCCCGAAGATTTTAAGGCCAAAGGCGACCATTATGAAATCTAATCTGACCTCAAACTCATGAGCAGAACAAAGGATTGACTAACTTGTTTGCTGGGAACAGTTTATCCATTCCTACGTAAGACTTTCTAAGGCTTGAAGGAGCAGTTCCCAGTAAAGATCGAGATAGTCCTTCTGTTTCCTGCCTTTGTCTTTGCTTTTAAGCAGGAAACACAATGTCATTTCCTTTCCTCTTTGGCTTGCTTCTCGCAGGGAGCGGGCAGATCCAACTGTGGCAGTTCCTCCTGGAGCTGCTCTCGGACAGTTCCAACGCCGGCTGTATCACGTGGGAAGGGACCAATGGGGAGTTCAAGATGACGGACCCCGACGAAGTAGCACGGCGCTGGGGAGAACGCAAAAGCAAGCCCAACATGAATTACGACAAGCTGAGCCGAGCCCTCCGATACTACTACGATAAGAACATTATGACCAAAGTGCATGGCAAAAGGTATGCCTACAAATTTGACTTTCACGGCATTGCCCAGGCTCTTCAGCCTCATCCCACTGAGTCGTCCATGTACAAGTATCCATCAGATCTCTCCTACATGCCGTCTTACCATGCCCACCAGCAGAAGGTGAACTTTGTACCCCCGCACCCTTCTTCTATGCCTGTCACGTCATCCAGTTTCTTTGGAGCGGCCTCACCTTATTGGACCTCTCCTGCAGGAAGCATTTATCCAAACCCCAATGTCCCTCGCCATCCCAACGCCCACGTATCACCACACTTGGGCAGCTATTACTAGATGCTTTTATCTTCAAGTGGCCTTTATCAGTCTGGTTGGACTTTTTCTTTACTTCTGGGATTTTTATGTTTTTTTGGGGGCAGCCTTAACGGACAATTGTGGCCTTTCTGGGGAAGAATTAAAACTGGATATTGGTTTTTCCTGGATCAAACCTTTTACTTTCGTAACTTTGCCTCTTGTGTCTTGAACTGGGATGGATGCTTCTTTGGGCCAGTACTCTGCATTTTCTTTGGGTTTTAACGCTTATGTCCTCTGTAGGAATTGACCATGAAAATTGTTCACCATTACCTGGAATGATTATTAGTTTTTTGAGGAGAGAAATTTTTAAGGATTCAAAGGCTTTTGACAAGACATAGATCCAATGGTGGGTTATAGGAAAAGATGACTACATGGGGTTTTCTTCTTGCTATGGAGAGGGTAGGCAATTTGACCATCAAGTGGAGGACGCTGGGCTGCAGGGGACCACAACTGGAATCTTAGCTTTAAGGCAGATGAGGATTTTCTCCCAACTGGAAATTAAATATATATATATTCATATATATATATGTACATGTATATTTTAAGAAGTAAAGGGCATTGAAGGAACTCTTCTAGAGTGTACAACTTCATTAGACTGTGTATTATCTCCAGAAGCATCAGAAACCAGAACAAAAAGTAACCTAACGTCAAGCACAGACATTCCTTGAAAGCAAAAGTGAAGTAAAATAAATGACAGCAGGCCCTGAGCTCCCCCAGGGCTCCAGGGATCGCTAAATGCTACCGATTCGCGAACGCTGTGCGTTTGTCAGACCGTCATCCAAAGTGGTCAACAAATCAGAAGGCAAATTACTGTATAAATTATGCAGAGTTATTTTTCCCTATATCTCACAGTTTTAAAAGAAAGATTAAATAAAACGAGTTGACCTCGGTCACAAATGCAGGTTTGTTTTTTACTATCAGCTCAGTTGTTTGTGGGTTGTTTTTGTTTTTGTTTTTTAATGTAATTTGTACATCTTTTCAATCTGTACATTTGGGCTGCAGCTTTGTACTTTTTGCTAAAAAAAATTAAAAAATAAGACATGAGTAATGTATCTGTTGGAGACAGCCTTGGTCCTGCAATTGGATCCATAATTGACCCTCGAAGTAGCCAGAAATCTTCCAGCTTTCCCTGGGTTTGTCTAGAGCAGAGTTTTTTCTTGTATTAGCCTTGTCGTAGTTGTCTGCAAATTAACTCCACTGAGCCAACATGTTTGCGTTGGAGCTGATTGAAAACATGCACCAGCATTTTAAAGCAACTATTTGAATATTTTGTGATCACTTTTCACCAAAACTTTGAACTTTGGAGAGTTCTTAACCACTTCATAGCGAAAATTATCAAATACCTCTTGTAACATCTTTTCGAAACCTTTTGCTTGGGGTTTTCATTTAAATTTTAAACCTTCAGAAATACTCAGCAATCTCTCATTTTGCACATGTTAATTTGATGATCCACAAATGCTGGTTTGGTGCCATAAACAGAGGGGGAAACCACAAGCATTTGGGTTTTAGAGCAGATGTCTGTAGCGGGGCTGAGACGTACACATACAGCCTATTAATTAACTTGGATTAAGTGGCAGCCAATTAACAGCATCACAAATATCTGGTCTAGATATAACCTCTGGGACTCTGGGCAGGTGCGACACTTGGTCCATGTGCATCCGATTGCAGGACGAGAGCCTGAAACCAGAACATTCCAGTCTGCTCATAACTTTAAACAGAAGCACTGATGCCATTATTTAACGAGATGGAAAAAATAAGATCAAGCTAATCAGTTTAGGTCTTAGTGCTTTCGGGATGTTTATAAGTAACATTACTGCAATAATCGCAAAATTTAAGTATGAAGAAATTACCCACAGAAATGGGGCTTTTGCTACTATATATATGCAATGTACTTTTTGGATATTAAAATATATATAATTTTGCAAGTAATCTTGGTGTTTTTTAAGAAATGTATTAAGTGTTACAATGAAACTGTTGTATGAAAAAGATGATGTAAAAAAATGTGACAAAATAAATAGTTGTTTTCTTCTCTGAGGCATCATATGGTCCCACTCTCTCCCTCCCATCTCATACCTGCAGATGAAGCATGAAATCTGTCTCTAAATTCCATTTAGCTAAAAAGGAAAACAAAGCAGTTCCATAGTAGTAGCCAATCATAATCCTTATCACTATGAAACAATATGGACTTGTTATTCTAGAAAATTTGGAGCCAGTGTTTGTCAGACCTCATTTAGTTATTGAAGTGTCGAAATCAGAAACCTCGGCTCCATCTTTTGTCCGTGGAGAGAGAGAGAGAGAGAGAGAGAAGGCGGCAGAGCAGCCAGAGCTGGAGGGGGTGAAGTGTCTGGCACGGGGATGGTGGTGGAGCTGGGGACAGAGCCTTGTCCCCTGCCCCAGCCCTGGGGTCTCAGCCATGAGCCGAGTCCCGGTGGGAGCCGTAACCGACCTAATAGACATCTCCGTCTCTTTGCTCTTCAGGGCTCGGTGCTGGGGGTGTTACCAGCCTGCCCGCTGCTCCTCTTTCTCACCTGGCCCCGCAGCCAGGGAAAGCCAGAGCATTCCTGAGGTGGAGCGAGAGGCTGCACAAACAAGCGCTGCCAAGGAATCTTCTGATTGTGTGTAAAGGTCAGGCAAAGGCACTTCCTGTATTTTTGCAGACACACGGTGGTCCTGAGAGATAGCTTGATCTCGCTGCCGATTTGATAAACCTTTAGAAATACATAACTGCACAACTACACCATTTCCTTCCTCCCCACACAACCTTTTGTTGTTGGGTTTCTAGTACAATAGCTTTCACCGGCTTGATTAGCAACCCCGGGCTCTGAAAAAGAGCCGTGTTGGTGTGTGCAACCACCACAGGGCTGTTCCCTTTGTGTATTCAACCATCGTTGCTCAGTTTAGTCATAAGAGCGAGTGGTTTTTTGCTCATCTCTATTGTTTTTCACTTTAGTGCGATCCCAGGTGCATTCTGGCTCATCAGTAGAAATATCAAGTGTTTTCATTTAATCCAGCGCTCCTGCCCGGTTGCCAGTCGTAGGAAAATGGGAAGACTGAGATTGCACAAAAACGTGCAGTGAGATGTACCCGCCTCAGTGCCTGCGTGTCGGAGAAAGGGGGAACAAGAAGGTAGTCTTACTGCTTAATTACTGTTTATATCAAGTTTAGAACCTGATTTCAACTATATTATAAAGGCAGAATCTGAAGGTTGTCAGGGTGCAAAGATGTCTTTGATAGCAAAATTTGGCCAGCAGCATCCTTGGTGGAAAAAAAAGGCTTTTGAAAGCAACTGACGATTTCAGAATTATCTGTTTCTGGCTGTCCAACTTGCAGCATCTCAGAGGAGCCCGGGCTGAGATGGGAGGTGATCAGCAGCACCCACAGCTCAGATCCTTTCTGTCTCCATTCCTCCTCCTCTGATAATTAATCTTTGCTAGTATTCGCTAATATTCAGCTTTAGGTAGGGTTTGCTGCCCGCTGCAGGCTGCATTTCCGTGGGATAAAGAGCTGTTGGAGTATGGAGAGGTCACACCACTGTGCCAGCCGGGGTGCTTCCCAGGCACCTTTTAGTATTTTCACAAGATTTTAATAGTTTCCATTCCTCAGGTAAAGAACAACTAATCACATACAGATCAGCGTAGCCCATTTGTACCCCTGATATCAGCCTGACTTTGCCAGGTTGGAAGCTCTAGGGGTGATATCAGGGGGATCTTCCCTCCCAACCCGAGTTTCTGGGACGCACTGGGAGAAAGTAAACAAGGAATTTGACAGTATTAATGCTACTTTTTGCTTTTCCCAGGAGGACGAGGCAGATGGAATTCCAGCATTTCAGGCTTAAATCAGAAAGTTTACCAAACAGATGGTTGGGATCACATGGTTGTGAGCTGTGAGTCAACAGGGAGAGCAGAAAATCCTCTCTGCAGAGAAGTTCAGAATACAAACCTCACCAGGAAACCCATTGAAATCAGTGGCAAATTAGCTATTAATTTCTAGAGATCTAGTATTCACCCAGTATTTCTCTTCTACTGCCCAAGTGCAAACACAGTGGGACCCAGCTTAGATATGCCAAACTAGAATTAGCTTTACATTTTAGCTTCTATAAATAGATTGTATATTACGTAGAATCGGTGATGGCTTTACAGTCTCTGAGCTCCAGCTCCTTTACTGGGAGGGATGACCCAGGATGACCCATCTCAACCCAGGTTGAGATGTACCTGCCTCAGTGTTTGCGTGTCAGAGACAGGGAGAGCAGGGAGGTATTCTTCCTGCTTAATCACAGGCATTAAGTTGAGAGCCTGATTTCAACTATATTTTGAAGAAGGCTTTTTATCCCCTCTGAATCACTGCTTGGAGTTCAGAGGATGGGGCTCCCAGCTAAAGCTAAATTAGGAGATGCCAAATCCTTCCTGTGTCAAGCATCAGAGATTACTCCTCTCTGTAATTCTCCTATGCCAGAACCCATCCGTGCAGTCACAAGTGCCTTATAGCTTTTATATACCTGAGAATTGTATTTCAACCCTAAGGATGAGTTTCCAAACAACGGCAGATTTCTAACCTGCACCTATTACTGCTGTGAGAGCGAGGGGTTTCCCCGTGCTAAGCCCTTCCCGTTAGCAAAGAGAAGGAAGTATTTCTCATACTACCACCCCACAAGCGTACTCCGGTCCTAATGAGACGTCGACTACATGGGAAATTTGCCATAACCTCTGTTGGTGCCAATATTTGGTGTGAGGCTGGACTTACCTGGCAATATTTCATGTGCATTCTCACTGTTCACAGCTTCAGGCACAGCTATTTACCGTCCCTTTCTCATAAAAGCGCTGACGAACCCAGCTGCTGTTTCCCACCCCTACTGTCAGAAGAAAAGAGCCATCGGGCTGTAAATTCTGGGTTAAAGGAGCCAGCTTCACTTTATTATACTATTACAATAATAGATTTTTTTACAGGCTGCTTTGCTGGGCTCATACTGTATTTTTAATGACCTCTGTGAAATTAGTTTCTTCGACTCCAGCCCGCTTCCTAACAAAGTAGGCTCTCCCACATCACACCGAGTGTTGCTGCATTTGGTGTTAATTAGAGCCATAGTCTAGAGGCACATCAGGGGCTGGGGTTCATAAATTCACTTCAAAGACCCTATTTGTACACTTTTACACAATACCTAGCGTAACATATACATTATGATTTTCATCTGTAAAAGCAGAACTCCCTGCAAATAAAGCTCAGACTTTCCTATCGTATTAGGAAAGAATTAAGAGACCCTCGACTAAGGTCGTACAAAGAATGACACGTAACACATAATTTAGCTTGTGCATTGGGATTTTTTCATCTAGACAACACATAAAGCTCAGATTCTTCTATCATACCAGAAGAGAATTAGAGATCCGTGGCAAAATTCAGCTCTTCAGGCCCTAAGAGTAGCAAATGGACCCCGATACTAAACTCACTAAAAAGAAATGCAAGAAAAAAAGAGCACCTTTGAGGCCCCCATAGCAATACCCCCAATTAACTCTGCACCTGTGCAGGGGAAGGAGCTGCCCTAACGAGGCCCCAGGCAGGCAGGGGTGTCAGTGATGGCACAGCTAAGTGTTTGCACCTGAGCTGCTCCAGTCACTACAAATAGCTGCAGCAAAGCAGCAGAAGGCTTTTTTTGCCTGGGGAGGTTTTTGTAGAGGAGAGGATCTAGCAGGCAGAAAAGGATAAAGATCTGTATTTCTTATTTTAAGTTGTAGTTGCTAGAGGAGGAGGAGGAACAACCCAGGGACTATGGCAGTTTGATGCACGGCTATTTCAACACAAGAGCTTGCTTCTTCCTTTCCAGGAACTGCTGCAAACTTGTTGTTTGCTTTGGCTTTTCGTTAACTTTCTGTCTCCTGGAGCTGTAAAGTCTGATGCTGGATCTGCTTTACCTTCCCTGCTGCTGCAAAGCCCTGCGTGGAAGCCAAAGGAGTCTCCTCTGTGCTGGCCGCTTGCTGGCACGTCACACCTGGGGACGAGCAGCACCTCCAGCCCCCGGGGAGCACAAGGTCTGTTTTCCAAACATCTCTGTGTGGCTGTGGGAAGGGCTTTGGCTGTGAGTGTTGGGAGATGGTGCCTGTAATAACCTGAGCCCCATCTTTAGGTTTTCTGTCACCCTCAAGGCCTGCAGGGCACAGTCTGCCAGGGTTGGGAACATGAGGAAACCTCGTGAGGCTCTGGGCTGGGTGTCTGCCCTCTTCGTGTTCTGGAGGAGTAGCCCTGCAGGGATTAATGGGCTCAGGATCCTTTGGTGGTGTTTGAAAAACTGCACAGGAGCATAAAAGGCTGTAATTTGGACTTTTAGATGCTGTCAAGTGATAGAATGGTTTTACAAACACTGCTACAGTGGCAGTGAGTCCTTTGTGTGAGTTTTTGTAAGCTCTGTGACGTGCCAGGAACGCTTCCAGATCAGAGGGGGGCTGCACAGACACTTTTGGGCACTGTTGCCAAGCTCCCCTAGAGCTGGAACTCAAAGCCCTCCCAAGGTGGCCTTTGCTGCTGCTGCTTTTTTTTTTTAACAGCTGGGGAAACTGAGGCACTCAGTTGGGAGAGGGGACTTGCTGGAAGTTACGGAACAGAGTTGCCTATGGAATATAGGTCTCCCCAGACCCAGCCTGGCTGTTATGAACCCCCCCACCTCCTGCAGGCTCTGTTGAGGGTGCTTTAGATGCCGCTGCAGACGTGATGTTTACAGCCCCCCACCCTCCACTTACGCATCACCTCTGAATTCATGGCCGTGAATTAAGTCTCCCAACACTTCTGTGAAGTGGCTAAATATATCCAGCGAGCGGGGCCCCTGCCAAAAATAAGTCCCTAAATGCATTAAACTGCGTGTAATAAAATAAGGAACAGTCCCAATAAATTCTTGCTTTGGGCCTTTCAAGACGGGGCTCGCACGGTGGAGCTCGCTACGCTCCCGATGGTCGGGGCTGCTGCCGGTGTGGGGACGGGGTGGATCTGGAGGTAAGGGCTGCCATCCAGCGGCAGCAAGACAGAAGACACTTAGGGCATCCCTCGCATCCCTCTCACCGACCCTGAGTGGTCTCCAGCCCCCCCAGCCTGCCTCTGGTGGGCTGTCAGAACAGGGCAACGCCGTAAGGTCGTCTCTGCAGAGCTTGGTTGGGATGCGCACACCCAGGAGAGCAAGGGCTTCAACACTTTCCGCCCTTAAATTCGGCTAGCAGCAGGGAAATTGAGATGCGGGGTGAGACTGAGTCGTTTCCAGCCTCCCGGAGCAGGGAGAATTTATGTCTGTCTCGTGCAGCAGTGAGTTTGTTCATCGTAAGCTTCCCCAGGCAGATGCTTCCACCACAGGAATGTCAGCTTGGCCTCAGGAAACATATCGTGTATTCCGGCAGCCACGGAGAGAGGGCTTTAGCCTTCCTCACTCCTGTTCCAGTGACATTGTCACAGGGGTTTTATGTGATTTAGGGCCAGCGATGGTGTTGTCACAGAGGTTCCCTGGGCTGCAGCGAGAAGCTTGTAGGCACAGATTCACCAGAGGCTTTAGGAACTTGCTTGGCTTCCCCCCGTCTCTGCTCATCCCTCTCGTTCTGCTGTGGTTTCTCCCCGCTCGTGTGGGGCACAGGAATGGGGCCAGCACCGTGACAGTTCAAGGCGGGGGTGAACTGAAGGGGGCAAAACGAAAAGGAAGGGGAAATAAAGGCTCTTCCCAGCTGAACTCACAGGAACCTAACCGCATGGGTCTGCTGCCTGGGGAGAGGGGGGGAGGACGTGACACCTCGGCTGCTCTCCCTCGTGTCGGGGCTCCGCGCTGCTGACTTGTTTATGGGGGAGCAGCCGAGTTTACAAGGGAGTGAGCACACGCAGAAGTTACCCAGGCCATTGCTGCGAGCTGGTGAGCAGTGGTCTAACACATTCCAACAGCAGGAGTCAGTACGAGTATCAAAACAGCTTGCCAGGGTTTGGTTTTTTTAATTATTATTATTATTATTTCTCGGTCTCTTTTCGCCAATCACTACCAAAGGGTGTGCAGAGGCAGCTAACTAGCATATGTCAGTTTACTAAAAGCAGTTATTTTAATTCATGGCCCTTTCTCCAGCAGTCAGCAGGATGCCTTATTCATTTGCCAGCGGGAGGGTAAATCTATTTCAAAATGAT
Organism: Calidris pygmaea; assembly: GCA_003697955.1. Taxonomy (NCBI): domain Eukaryota; kingdom Metazoa; phylum Chordata; class Aves; order Charadriiformes; family Scolopacidae; genus Calidris; species Calidris pygmaea. The sequence goes on along the minus strand of QJSC01020716.1, from coordinate 1,129,418 downwards.
TGAAATATTATGCACAGCTTGAATGGATGTTTAAAATAAATACAGTAGAAGAAACATGTTGTTTGTGAAATGAGAAGATAAATTAAGTTTAGTGCAGACACTTTATTCCCAAGCCTTGCTGCTTGGCTAACGCTTTCACAGCTAAACCCAGCAGTAAGTGCAGGGTCTGATTTCTGCTCCCGAAGAGACAGGACTTTCTCTTCCATCCTTTGCTCTGTATTGACCCGGCTGTTGGTCCCCACAGCACCTTCTGCTTTGGAAAGGACTAATTGTTGCTGGGACAGGATGGGCCTCCTGCAGATGGGGAGGACGGGGAATGAGAAGAGCACCATAAGGCTCGAGAAGAGTGCTCTGGAGATGTAAAAATGAAACAGTGTCAGGGGTAAAGAAACCAGTCTTTGTTTTCCAGTATCGGGTCTGTGGTTCCCTCCAGCCACTTCTGCTCAGTGAGATTAAATTTATTTTCATCCTCTTAACTGAACTTTCTTTTAATGGCAGTAGGGGTGACAGCCCCCAAAATAGACTTCCTATGGAGCCTGTCCTGAGCGGCACTGCGTGCGGCGTGTCTCCCGATAACCCTTTTTCCCCTGCCCTGAGCCTTTTATCTCCCTGGTGACAAACAGCCCTCTCTGGACAGAAAGAGGAAATTCCACTCATTGTTCTCCAGCTGCTGAGCCCTGGCTGTGGCTCTATCTCCTGCCCGGGCCACCGCTGGCAGGAGGGGACTGGCAGGCGTTTCCTGAAGTGACAATCAGCAGCAGGCTCATGGGAGGAGGGTTTCACTCCTAGATTCCCATTTAGGTCCAAGTGTAGTTGCCTTCTAAGTTTGATAGCCCAGCCATGGCCCTGTTGACTTTGGATATGTCCCCTTCGTATCTCCTCTGTTCGTTGATCAGCCAGACCCCTTCTGTGACACCAAAACACGCACAAGAATCCAATCATCCTCCCTTACTGTGGGCACACAACTGGCGTTGGAGGTGTGACTGTTAGAATGGACTGAACAGCAGGTCTCAGTGTCCCTACAGCGAGACCAAGCACCTTCTCTTGGAGTTGTGGTGGTGCCTGATACTTCCAAACGTGGAATAATGCCCCCTCACGCTTGTGCTGTAGAGACACAGGGTAAGAGCTTAGAAAAAGCTGTGAGATCTTACAGGCTTGGGGTTTTGAGATGGTTTTCCAAGGGCAGTGCCTGGAAGTGTATTGTTTAGGCACCCTTAAACTTTGGAGGATGTACACCAGCTCTTGGACAGGCACCGGAGTAGTATTTGATTGCTTCCCCCCCCGCCCACGGCACTAACATCCCAAACCAGCTTTGCCTAAAGAAAACAGGAATCTTTCCTGTCTCCTCATGGCATACCTGGGTTTGACCTTTTAAAGGGATTTCCTGGTGCCTTGCCTTTTTTTGTGCAGTGAAGAATTTCTACTTCTATTAAGGGCATCTTAGCGCATCTCTTCCCCCAGCGGTAAAAGGTATAACTTGTGAGCCTTGAATACTGACAGTGCTGCTTTTGAGGGAAATTACACCCTGGGTGACTGTACAGGAACCTGTAAAGGAAATGCAGCAGCAGCTACGGAAGGACTGAGCAGCAGAGTAGCCTTTTGGTTCAGACAAGCCTGGGACTCTTCAGACTTCATTTCACTTCCCTTCTCCCTTCTAGATTTCTGTGGATGGTCACTAATCATAGAATGGTTTGGGTTGGAAGGGACTTTAAAGATCATCCAGTTCCACCCCCCTGCCCTGGGCAGGGACACCTCCCACCACACCAGGTTGCTCCAAGCCCCCTCCAACCTGCCCTTGAACCCCTCCAGGGATGGGGCAGCCACAGCTTCTCTGGGCAACCTGGGCCAGGCTCTCACCACCCTCACACCAAAGTTCTTCCCCACATCTCATCTCCATCTCCCCTCTTTCAGTGTCCAACCCTTCCCCCTCCTCCTAGGGCTCCCCTCCCTGATCCAGGGTCCCTCCCCAGCTTTCCTGGAGCCCCTTGAGGGACTGGAAGTCTCCCCAGTCACTCGCTGTTTGTGTGGCTTTGGCTGTCATTCAGAGTGAAGGATAAAACAACCGTTCTTCCAAGCAGACAGTCTGAGATGCACTAGTAGTCAGAGGGGCTCAGATGCTGTCGTGGGTCAGGCTGTGGTCGTTTGGACTGTAAAAACATTTTTATGGTTGACAATGTTATTTTGCAAGGTTGCAAAAACAGAACACTTAAAATATCGGGCAATATCTGTGAATTACCTTGGAGGTTTTTGCTGGCAGTTCTGCCTTTCCATAGCTCTAGCCTTAATGCAGCCATTTTCAGTTGTTCTGGTGTGTGATGAGCACAGAACTTTGTGTGCTGACCTTTCTGATTGAAGTGAAGGAGGGTGTAACCGTGGTGCATTGAAGAGAGGAAAGATTGAGACAGTTGAGAATTGGCTTTTAAAGTGCTTTAGTGACATAATTGTTCATAACATTGTTCTTTGTACAGCGTAAGTACTTTATGTCCCATGTTATAGATGGCAAATCTGAGATAACATACTACAGTGATTTGTTCTGATCCAACAAAGGAGTTGATACCACACTGGGACTGAGACCCCGACACTCTTGGTTCCCAGAGTTTGATTTCCATACTCACATCATGTTCATTTGCAAAATAGCTTTGTCTTGTCATCATCTGACCTGCTTAATTCTCCCCTTCTTCTATATCTGCTCAGTTCAGCAGCTTTTAAAGAGATGCTTCCATTTTACCACAGTGTTGAAAATAGATGAGCTGAATTACGTCACTGGGAAGAGTTCCCAAAGAACTGATCTCCCACTTAAACTCTCAGCAAAAGAACTAGTTGGGAAACAAGAAAGGCTGCAAGGAAATGGAAGATCACCAAAAAGTTATTGAAGTTTCTTGTTGCAGTTGAAACTTACATGTCAAAAATCACACCAGGAAAATGTTCACTGCTGCTTAGCTACCCCTGAGCAGAACTTGTTTCCTGGAGGGGCGCAGGTTTTGCTGTGGTGAGAGGAATGGTGTGGAGGTAAATCTGAAGGCCACTGTTGGTGGGAGGCTCTTACGCTGTGCTTTTGTTGTAGGGAGACCTTTGTGCTTCAAAGGAAAAGATAATCTGTGTTTGCATTGTGGAGTTTTGTGAAGGATACTTCCAGAGCTGGGAATTTCCTCTCTTCTCCCACAGGGTTGCTTTTCTGCCAGGTGCTCTTCATCTCCCCACTGTGACTCACCACCTTTCTGGAGAGTTCTCTTCAGGTTTTTCCTAAATTCACTGTTATCCAGCTCCTGGGGAAGGGGAGAGAAGTGGATCTGAAGGGTGAGACAGGAATAAGCTGCAAAATTCCTCTTCTCCCATAGTGGGTCTTACTTTTTGGGGTATTTTTAACTTCTCCTTTCCATTGGGCTATTTTTCCCTGAAAGGATTCAAAGGCTTTCACAGGAGAGACAATGTATTTTAGAGTTCTAGATGCAGCAGGATGGCCCAAGCTTTGTCTTTTCCAGTTTCCTAAGCACGTACCATCCCTTAGCGCTCCATTTCTGTCAATGCACCAGCTTCAAAGAGGAAGGAATTGTTTCAAAATGTTCAAAAGTGCTCAAGTGTTCTGGATTCAGAGAGTCTGCTTCATAGAGGACTTTGGCAACCAGAAACATACTTTTATTATTTAATTTTTTTTAGGTTTTGGCTCCTAAGTCCCTTAGGTTTCTTTAGCTTTGCCTTCTGTCTCCCCTTTTCATGTTCTCTTACCAATAGCTGTGTAACTTCAACATGTCCTAAAGTTTCTCTCCAGCTTTTCAGACTTTCTAACAGACTTGCCTGCCTCTGGGAACTTAAGTGCGTTGGACACTCCAACATAGCAGCTTCATTATATGTCCCATAGGTATAAAAATATAAATTCTATGAAATACATATTTATATATATATAGTGTAGTTAAATAGTGTTCTGGAGATCACTGGTATTCTGTTCCTCTTTGATTTGAGGCTTTTGAGAAGATAAATGCTGTTTTAGTGTGAAAAGAAACCTCTGTGTTTCTTTTTTGTTGTACTAAGTTATTAATCCTCTCAAGATTGAATTCTTTATGATAAAAAGACACGGTCCCATGAATACCTGGAACTACATTTTTGTGTCACTGGTTTCACTGACTTCTGACAAGACAAACCCAGGATTGTCATAACCTTTCTTCTCTTTGGCTTTAGCTTCTTTCTCATTGTAGAGGCAGAAGGCACAGTGGGGCGTCTCCACAGCCACTGTCTTGCTGAAGTTCTGGAAGTCTACTCTGTATTTCCCTTCTTTGGTCTTGGACACAATGGGAGCAAAGCGATAACCCCAGAGCACCTCTTCTGGGATGTAGGATGTCCTCACTTGACAGGTAGCACTAGTGGCTTCAACGGTGCCATCTAAAAACACCACCAGTTCAAAATCTTGCTGCAGAATGGTTTCTGCTGCCATGTGGAAGAACGGGCTGTTCTTATCTATGATGTGATAAATAGTTAATGGGGAAATGAAGAAGAGATTCTCATTGCCAGCATCAACTACAAATTCTATGTTGACTTGGTCCAAAATGATCGTTTCTCCTTCTGGGGTGATGGTGGTCTTCAGAAGCTTTCCATAGATGTGACTCCCAATCAGCAGACTCTTCCTGAGGTTTGCCACCCGGATAAGGAGGCAGAGCTTCCCACCTCGTTTGCTGATGACAGCGTTCTTGCTGAAGGTGATGGTCTTAGCTCGGTTTTTGGACCTTGATATCTTGGCCAAGATGGCACCACACATGAAAGAATTGATGATTACCCCCAGGATAGACTGGAAGATGAGCAGGAAAATGGCAGTGGCACATTGTTCTGTGACACATCTGAAGCCATAACCGATGGTTACCTGGGTCTCCAAGGAGAACAGGAAAGCTGAAGTCAGGCCATTGATGTTCTCAACACAGGGGGTATGATTTATGGAAGGATTGAATTCTGGGAGGTCTTTGTGGACGTATGCCACAATGTACCAGAGGAGACCAAACAGAAACCAGCTGCCCAAGAAGGCCGAAATGAAGATAGTCATTTTGTATCTCCATCTGAGATCCAGGATAGTCGTCCATATATCAATCAGAAAGACAAACCTGGACTGTTCTACGTTGCCAAACTCTATGTTACACCGTCCATCTTTAGAGACAAGCCTTGCTCTTCGTCGGCTGCGTTCTCTGATGTGGCTGGTAAAGCGTTTCCGGAGGTAGTTGAACATTCCCTCTGCTGATAGTGTTCTGGAGAGTAAGAAATAATAAACATTATGGGTAATGCAGGTTTCGCTTATACCTACAGGCGAGAAGGAAATTCTGATGAAGTCTCAAGACACTTGTTTAAAGTTCTATAATTTGCATATTTTCCCTCAGCTGATGGTGAAAAGTTCCAGTAAGTGTATGAGGAAACTAACTGTTTCTTGCCTAAGGAGCATTCCAGCAAAAAATAATCATTTTGGCTTGCTTGGTAAACTTCAACTCGGTCAACGGTTAATATTGTCCTCTGCTTAGTTGAGCAAGTGGAGGCACAGAGAAGCAGGTAACTTCATTGTGGACACACGCTGGGAAAAGCGGTGGGGAACGGCTGGGGTTTGAGGTCTTTCTGCCTTTTAGAAGATGAAAGGGGGTCTGTCCAGACAAATGAGTGTGTACATTGGCTTTAGGAGACTCTGGATGTGATGTGGGTAGTGAATTTAGGAAGAAATGAGAGGAGATGAAGAAGGTATAATTAAGCCAGGTATGAGGTTATTTGTAGAATAGTTGCAGACTGGGTTTGAGGGTGTGATTTTCAAACTCTGGGGTTGCAAAAACATTTCAAATAGGACTTTTAGGTGAGAATAAAAGCAAAGATTAAATTTCAGCAGTGGGACAATTGGATGTTTAGTCCCCAGAAAGGTAACTCTGAGACTAAAAGAATCGGTATCTGAAATCCACTCTTAAAACAAAAGAGCTCTGTGTCCCCGTTAGTTATGTCCTTTATGATTGGGCATGTTAACAGGAGACCCAGGGAATAAGAGTCACTGATGTGGAAAATACTACAGATGTGCTCGGGCTGGAATTTGGATCAACCTACATTTGGAAAATTCCCAGTCTGAGAGTTACTCAGACTCAGGGGGGAGAGGCTGGTGCACTGCGGAGTCAGAGATCGCCTGCTTTGTTTAGGGGCAGATCTAGGGTCTGATTTTGACCCAAAATTTAGGAATGTTCTTAGGAGAAATAGTTGATTTGAGAGTTGATCACCCTTCAAGCGTAAACTGTGTTTCCTTGCCAGAGAGGATGTGTTTGGTTAGTGCTCAGTGTTTAACCCACCCTGAAAGCAGACCCTCGTGTGCCTGTTTATTTTGCTTTTGTTAAACAAAATTCTTCTCGTGGAGCCAAATTTAACTGTGTGCTGTAGTCGTATTTCTTGGGGGCAAAATGCTCCAGCTTAAAAACAACTGAAATAAATTAACAACTTGAGGGGAAAATATTCTCATCGGTGACTCACACGGGTGATGTTCTGAGTTTACTGTGTCTCTAAGGACACAGTGTCCCCAGCCACGCAGAGACACGATGTTCTGGGGACCTGCAGCAGCTGTGGATGATGTTTCTTTTGAAGGACCCAGACTTGGAGAGCACATCTCAGATAAGGAGGTGCTGGGGGCTTTGTAATTGTTTGCTACTGTTACTTTACTGCCGCGTTATCTTTCCCGATAGAGAAATATATATTTTATTATTATTTTTAAGATGTGAGCTAAATATTACCTGAAACCCTGCATCATATCACTGTCCCTCCCAGGCTTCCTTTTTGGCTGCGGGCAAATGCTTGGGCTCTAAATTGTTGTCAAAGGGACTGTCCAAATTTCACTTGATTTCAGGGTGTAATAATGTGCTTAAATATCTGTGGCAAGAATTTTTCTCTCCCTTAAGCCCTAATTTCATTTATCTAAAATAAGGATAATCCGTAGGCATGTAGTGGATTAGATACACTGGTGTGAGTAGTTTAGTGTGAAATTTGTCTCATTTAACTTCAGCCGTTTAAATGGCAGATAATTGCCTGTCCCACTGGTACAGCTGACCCCTAATGGACAGTAAAGGAAATATATGCACCCGCTGAGGGTCTACTTGTGTTGGCACCACAGTTTCTTTTCTGAAGGTACGAACAGCTCTTTGGCAAAGTCTTCCTTAATTTACTCTGTAGGCATATAGATTAACGTAGAGAACTTGCCTGACGTTTTAGTTGGTTAAACCAGAAATCCTTCCGTTAGACCTCGCTATGCGGGGCAAGAAAACATTTAAATATGACAGTCAGCAATGATTGACAATCAGCAATGTGCCCTTGTGGTCAAGAAGGCAAAGGGCATCCTGGGGGGCATCAGGAAGAGTGTGGCCAGCAGGTGGAGGGAGGTCATCCTGCCCCTCTGCTCTGCCCTGGGGAGGCCCCAGCTGGAGCACTGGGACGGGTTCTGGGCTCCCCAGTTCCAGAAGGACAGGGAACTGCTGGAGAGGGGACAGCAGAGGGCTACAGAGATCATTAGGGGTCTGGAGCATCTCCCTTATGAGGAGAGACTGAGGGACTTGGGTCTTTTTAGTCTGGAGAAGAGAAGGCTGAGAGGGGATCTGATCAATGCCTATAAATACTTAAAGGGTGGGTGTCAGGAGGATGGGGCTGGTCTTTCTTCAGTGGTGCCCAGGGACAGGACAAGAGGAAATGGGCACAAACTTAAATATAAGAAGTTCCACCTAAAGATGAGGAGGAACTTCTTTGCTGTGAGGGTGGCAGAGCCCTGGCAGAGGCTGCCCAGGGAGGTGGTGGAGTCTCCTTCTCTGGAGACATTCAAACCCCACCTGGACACGTTCCTGTGGGACCTGCTCTGCGTGACCATGCTCTGTTATGAGACTAAATGATCTCCAGAGGTCCCTTCCAACCCCATATTATTCTGTGATTCTATGACTAGTAGCAAAGGGAAAATATTAAATTGTCAATGATGGAGTCTAAGCAAAAATTAATTACATTTTGTAAAGCCACAGGTAAATGCCACGATTTGATGTCCTTGTTTCTATCAATAGCCCTGAGAATAAATTTTTCTGTCTCATACAGTTGCTTTCTTTCTGCATTTAGACTGAAATCACCTTTCTACTCTGCTGGATGAAAAATTAGGATGAAAAAAAATGAAGGTCACTTTTGTTGTTATGTAGCTTTTCACGGTTTAAAACTTTTGCTGTTGAATTTATTGGTTGCAAATGCAGCTGACAAAGGTTAAACTTTAAGCATTTATCCAAGAAAGGGGGGAATGATGTCACTTTCTAAAAATTCCTCAAGTTTTATTTTCCTGATGCGCTATTAATATCTTCATGTTAATGCATAGTTTGAACAAATCCAAAATATTCCTATGCAACACTATTCAAAGAAGTTGAATAGTATTAAAGCCATAGAAATTGAATCCAGTGTTTAACTTCTAACACCCCTATTTATTGTGCAAAAATGTGCGACTTCAGCTATCATTGGCATTCATTGTGTCCTCTTCTGCAATAATGTGAATATTGGTTGTCATTACTGGAATAGACAGTGTGTGAAATGCTGGGATGCACTGTAATAATTATAATAATGGCATGTCCATCATAAGCTGCACCTTTGGCAGAGGTGAGCTACAGCAGAGTTGCTCCTTGTCTTGGTGGATAGACATGAAGGGGAGAAATCTGAAGAAGAATTCTGGTTTCTAACCTGCCCATCTTCTCATCTAGGGGTTGTGATAAGTTGTTACTGCAATTTTGTTAGGTCTGATTCAGCCTTCATCAGAAATCTTTGGAAATTTGACCAAGGGTCTGGACATACAGTTCAACAGGCGATAATCACAGCAGAGAGGAGAGCAAGCTGATCAGCATGGCCATCAGACTGGAACCTTGAAAACAGATCCCCAACTTTACCATTCTCTTCCTGCCTATTTAAATCTCGCGTGCCCGCTTCGGAGGCTGTTTTACAAGCCCTGCTTAAGCTACCCCCAAGTAGATCAAAGAGGCTGAAGAATTACACCCTCCTTCAGGCAGGATGACAAAGGAATTCTCCCTTCAACAAATCTCTCTTGCTCCCACGCACAACTGAAGTGCATTGATTTGCTTCTCTGGGAGAAAAGTTCCCTCCTGTAGGAGCATATCCCAGTCTGTCTGGAGGAGATGATGTAAAGCCAGTTCTACAGTGCAGCAATTAAAACCCTTTCAGTTCAAGTCAGCGAAAGTAACACAAGTATCTCTTAGCTAATATTTACCAGGGCGTGTTTCCTGTTGGGCACAAATAAACACGGCATCGCTGGCTGTCTTGCGTGTGAAATTCCCTGCTGCAGGAGGTAGCAAAGGTGCTGCTGTCCCCAGGCACAATATGTTTATGGAGGGTGCGCTGCGCTGCTTGGGATCATAAACAGTGGGGCGTTTGCCAATAAAACTACTCCATGAATAAAGATGGCACGTCAAGGTTAGCTGCGAAAACACGGGCTTTCCACCTCCCTGCTCCAGTCTCATATTTCACAGTGGTCACCACAGTAAAGTTTCAGATTTTTGTTCTCACATTCCCGATTTTTCCAAACTAACCTCTCAGTCCCTCTTCCCAGAATGTTTATAAATACCCAGAAAGTTAGTTCTTAACAGATATATTTCTACCTTTTTCTTTCCCTGCATTCCTGCAAGTAGGTAACAAAAATCATTAGAGGTCCTGATGGCTACGTACCAGCTGGAGCTCCTCTGCTGACCCAGAAATGCATCTGAGGGGTCCTCTCTGCTCTTACTTGCTTTCCATTGTTGTGTTTTGAAAAATTTTGAATGTGGGGGATAATGACCAGGCGCTTTAATTGTTCTTTGGGTAAGTCCTTTGTGCAACGCTGAGTGCGGAGCAAGTTAATCCAGGGAAATGGCTTTAATCTCAGCCACGTGTGGCACTTGAGGAGATCAGTGAGTGAAGGAAGGGGAAGGTGTTTAACGTTTGATAAGAACAAAGTTCTGTCACCTGCTATTTCACTGAAGTTCTGATATCCCTGGCTTCACATGTGTTTCTTCCCTGGCAGCAATGGATGTAGGAGCAAAGTTGGCAGAACCAAATCATTAGGGGCAGGCAGCGTAAATGAAAAGCAGCCCATTGAACCCGCAGCTTTTGTTAGAAATACATCTTTGTTAGGGATTCAGATGAAGTTCTAAGAAGCTTAGGTAGAAGAAAGGGGGATACTGAGTTAAAGGATTATATTTTTTCAGTCCTGTTCAGGTCTTTTCAAAACTCAGATCTTCTTTCAGTCCTTTCTGTGTTTTTTTTTTTTGTGTCGAACTTTCTCTGAACAAAGTATGTGAAATATCCAATTCCTAATACCTTATGAAATCCTTTTTTATTAGAAAAGCAAACTATAACACTTAGTCTCATGGTGTATTATCTGCTGGTGGCTTTACTACTGAGACCTTTGGAGAATAGAGCTCATTTGCCCTTCACTGGCTGCCCTGGGTAGAGCAGGAACGTGCCTGTTGTGATGGGATGGCAACTGCAGCATCTTGTCTCCCTGCTTAAATCACAATTATATCAGAATTAAGGACTGCCAAATAGAGCTGGCCCTCTACAGAATCAATTGTAAGTATAACAAGGACATAAGCTCGCCTAAAGCAGCCAGTTAACCCTGGGATATGTCTGAAAAGAATCTGATTTACACTATTCTTTATGCCCACTGTATCTTTTTGATGGATGCGTTGGCAAAGGGATCGGACCTGCTGGTGAGAAGAAACAGGCAGCTTTCTTCTTGGGCCTGGTGATGCCATCATTAAGTTTTTATTCCTGATAGCTCTGAACACAGCAGCTACGCCTCCCAAGAGCTGACTGAAATGCCAGTTCCTGGCCCATCAATCGGGCTCAGGATGCTAATCTGGGAGTCTGGTCACTGCTTCAGTCCAAGTGACTACATTTGCCAACCAAAAGTCGGACTGGAATTGGTGGATAGACCAAAGGGTCTTGTCTCCTGCCTTGTCCTCTCTCCTGCTGAGCAGAATTACTGTGAGATGTCAGAGCTGCTCTTTTCCATTGCAGTGATGGCCATTTGTCAGCAGGAGAGGCAAAGTGGTGCCTGTGGGTTGTGCATTAACTGTGGTATCCACTGTGAATATGAAATTTCTTTAGCAGATATTTCTACTTTCTACTATTGCAGATACCTGTAAACACATAGGTATGACCTAGCCAGCTTTATGGGAGTGCCTAATGAATTCCTGTTAATTGCCTAACTTTCATCCTTCTGTCTTTTAAATTGGGCGAACCAGGATTGTTTCAGCCCCCCTGACAGTGATATAACAAGGACATGTCCCATCCCCTCCCTTGCTTCCTCCAGCCCTGATTTTTAAGGGAAGGAAACAGGGCTGCTCTAATGTATACGGGATGTAAGGACTCTCCAGGAGCTGCTGGTTACCTCTGCCTGAGAATTGGGTCTCCCTTCTCGTTATGCTCCGTGTAAGTTTTGTAGAGTTTGCTACTTGATGTGTTCTGCTGCTGGGCAGCCCTTGTGTCATTGAGTGCATGGAATCACACCTCCAATAAGGCTTCAGTAGCGGATTGCACCCAGGAATGTTGCTCACGCTGTGCCGTGGTTTGCAAAGAGCGGCTGCAGTTTCCCCTCACAAAGCAGACTTGAAGATACAATTCATTCATGAGAACACAGGGAAATGAATAAGTGAAAGAACGGGCACTGCAGCAGTGGAGACTCAAGCAAATCGTGTTTTCTGATAGCTTGGGAGTGTTTGGGGTCCTCAAAGTTTAAAATACTTAATTCAGGTGCATAAATAAAGCATTTACAGCAATAATGCCATTACTGTCATTGTTAGTATTAATAATATTGTAATTAGTCCTGCACATAACATTAATCCAAGACTTCAGCTGACAGGAGAGCAAATGATACGTCTCATATGAACAAACACCGTTAAGGCTTTGCTAAATTTATAGAAGGAGCATTTTGTCCTGCCCTGTGTGTGACGGAGGCAAGAGGCCGGTCCTGGCCCACAGTCACTCCCTTTCTGCTGCTCCTCAGAAACATGGGGCTTGAGAAATACCTCTGTCCCTGCAGAAACTTCTGCCAGCACTCAGGAAAACTTCATTATTTGATATTTTTGCAGTGCCAGACAAATTCCACGGCTAGACTGTATCTCCCATAGCACCTTCCACTGCGACAGAGAATTCCCCAGCAGCAGATGATCTGCTTCACCCTCAGGGTACGTCGTGAGGGAGGCAATCATGCCGGTCTCCTGCCTCTGGATAGGAGAGCTGGGAGCTGAGCTGTCCTCACTATGCAGCAGACTTTCCCAACAGAACTATTTCTATTTTCAGACAATTCGGTTTCCACTGAAAATATTAAATTTTCAGTATGAAGTGGCTCTCTGGGAGAAATTATTTCTCAAGCAAATGATACATTTTGGGATTCTTTCTTTGGTTGAAAAAAAAAAAAACACCAAAATAATTCTCATTGCAGTGAACTTGTATGTGATGTGGTGTTGTGGTTGCAAGAGACAAAAAGTTAGGGATTTAATTCACCAACAGCGTTATGCTGGTTTTGTATTGTACTTTAAGAGAATTATTTTTGATTTACTGGGAAGTCTTGATGATAAAACATTTTGGGGTTTGTTGAAACTTTCTAAAGGAGAAGGGCAGGTTCTTTTCTAGTTGCTTTTCCTCTCTGTTGCCAGAATTGCACTCTAAAGGTGGGCTGTAGTAAGTTCTCACCTGCATGACTGGGAGCAGAAGCTGTCTATAGCCAAAGACCTCCACCGCAGTAGGACGTGGACTTGGGGGGGGCAATTCTGCATAAACACCCACCGTAAAAGTCACCGGGAGAATGGGGCAGAGTCATGTGAGCCAATTCGCCTGCTCTCATTTTGTTGTTCTCTGCTGAAGCACTTAAGGGGTTGAATCATTAACTCCCAGTTTGTTTCTGCAGATTGGCAATGTCAAGTCCCAGGCAGCGGCACGGGGCTGCGGAAAAGGCTGAGAGGCAGCTGACTCGGGTGACACAGCCAGAATACAGCCATCGCCTGCAGCAAACCCACACTCTGACAGTTCTGACCCTGCATCTAATCTCGAGGTACCTCAGATTACCTTGTCCTATAAAAACTTCCATTTCCGTACACTTTTTTTTTCCCAAAGTGTCAGCAAATTTAAACCGGTGGCGGTTTCGTATCACCCTGAAAAGGACCCAGCTCTGGGCGTGGGGACGATGCTGATAGAAAATCCTTGGGGTTGTTGCAACAGCTTTTGGTGTGGTTGGGAAAAGGTTCTTGCTTACTCAGCGCACAAAGAAAAAGGTGAAGCTGCTCTCGCTGCACTCTGCGCCGTGCTAAAGGGAAAGAGGCAAGAAAGCAAACGTGGCTGTGATGTGAAGTCTTCTGGTGGTAGTTCGCATCCCAGGGAATTGCCAGTTCCAGCTCCAGAGGAGAGATGGGGTAAGAGAAGGCTCAGAACAGTGGAACAGCCTCGCTGGCCCTGCTGTGTGGTTGTACACAGCCAGCCTCAGAGACGGGGCTTGATGTGCTGTTTGTCAGGTCTGTAACATTCCCTCTGGGTGAGCCTGAGGAAGAGGAGGGAGAGGCCAATGAGCACCCAACCTGGCTGCTACTGCAGCAGGAAGAGTTCCTTGGAATTCTGCCACTGTGTTTTTATGATACAGGCTGTACTTAGCTCGTGTGTAACTCGTGGTATGAATTGTGCTCTGTGGTAGCATCGCTCTGCTGTGGTCATTCACCTGCTGATAGCCCCGGGCAGACAGTGCAGTGGGTGGTTGTCCCAAGTCAGCACCAGGGGAATGTCTTCCCGAGGTGTTGAGAGCACTGTCCTACTGCAGTCCCTACCTCCAGCTGGGCTGTGACTTCAGAATCCCAGTCTTTTGTGGTTATCAAGGCAACTTCAATTTCTAAACTGGCAAAAAAACCACTGTGCTGTGCTGGTTTGTGGCCAACAAGCCAACCATAGCAGCGTAGATAGTCCTACCATGGTGGTCTTGATAAGCCAGGTTTGAATCCTTGCTTTGCCACGTTCCCACTGGGAACCCCAGCATTTCTCAGATAGTGGGATTGTGAGAGAAAAGAACTGGAGACGTTCCAGGTGCTGTGATAAATGGTAGCCACGTTCTGCAGCAGTAGAAGCCTGTGGCTTCACCTGGAACGGTTAAGGATGTGAAGAGGAGAAAGTTGGACTCATTTCTAACTCATGCCCCCTGTCTGCAATGGAAATAAAAGAATTCCACTACCCTACGTGTGACTGGGAGGCTATTTTAATGTTGATAATGGTTTTTCATGGTGTAAAGTTTTATTTTATTACAAATCACCGTTTGGACTGCCCTGTCCTGTTAGAGTAATGTGCCTTCAACAGCAACTGAAATGATCCCCCAGCACAGCTGTCACTTGTAAAGTATTTCGAGATCTTTCAGGAGCAATGGTGTGCTATAAATACAAGGTATTCTATTTTTTCCATATAGAAGGCAGTTCTTTCATACTTTCTTGCTTAAGATAAAGAAAGAACCAAGTGAGGAAGGCTTTCTCTCGAGATGAAGGTGTGTGTACACGTGTAGCTCTCTCCTTGGGTAGCTTATATCGCTGAACTGCGTGTAAAGTAGTTTTCCATCTTTGTGTCTCAGTTCCAGAGATTAAAGGCATGTTACGTGGCAGTTCTTCCCTGCTTAATACTTAGCACCTCTCATCCTCCAATAACTAGTACTTTCACAAGTGGATCCCACAGGTATGGCTCATAGAGGTCTTTTCTACTATTAGCTCTCTTGCTACTTCTCTCTGTTTGCTGGTTCTCTGTAGGTTGCTGTGATTTGGCATCGCTTGGCAATCGAGTTGTCCTTGTTTCTTAAATTTCTGTACCGAGTATCATAGTTTCTCTCCGAGAGGCATATTAACAGTGAGCATGTGTCAGGTTCCTCTAAATGACTGTGTCCTCTCTGCCACTCAGAAGTTTTCCAGCAGATGAGTTGAAAGGAGTCGCGTTCCAGACTTGCTCTTCATTAACAGGCATTTTGGACTTAATTTTCTCGAATTTGCTTTTATCTCAGAAGTATAAAGAACCGCCCTGATTGCTGTAATACTCATAGAATTGTTAAAAAGGGAAAGGACTCACTGCATTCCTGAACGGATACACGTTTTCTTGGACTGCTTTGGATAACATAGGCTCTCTCCTGCAGAAGGTCCTTTATGTGTCTGTCCATCTGACATGCTGAGCTCATATTGAAGCACATCATCTGCTGCCTGTTGATGTCCATGCAGTTTTTTCTGCTCTCTGGGCCTGCAGGTCTGTCACTGGCAGCTGCAAGGTAGATTGGCACTTGCTGGCTGGTGCTGAGTGTTTAATCAGTTGAGGTTCAACAACAGGAGTCTCAGACACCAGCAGCTCGGAAGACTTCATCTTACAGCTCTCCAGTCGCAAGTGCTGGCAGCGCTGCAAGCTCTGATTGACAGATTTTTTTTGTCCTACCTCTGGTTCCTGAAGCCTGATTTCTGTGACGTTCAGCCAAGCTGTCTAGATACATCTTGTCCCGGTCTCATCTCCATAACTTCCTTCCCTCAGCTCTCCTTGGCTGCTGCATCACGACGCGGGTAACAGCCATCATTCCAGTGCCTTTTACAGGGATGTATTGCATGGCCTGCGGCCCCTGCCAGGGCTTTTAAAGTCAGGTTGTGGTCACAAGACATGGGTTGTAAAAAAAAAAACAAACTGATTTTGGAGTTTTCCAGCTGAAGTCAGAGGAATTAAAGGCATTTGATGCTCTTTCATACAAGGTCTGATGAAACAAATTCTGCCCAGGTGATTTACAGGCTGCTCGTGCCTGGTAGATTGGTTAAAACGTTCCTGTGATTTATTACAACTGAATGCCATGAAAGCTAAACAAATTTCAGGAGCAAATCTTGAGGATCAAATCTCAGTAGGCAGCTATTTGCCTAATGTCCTATTTTATTTTTTTTCACGTCTCCCGCAGGAAGCAAATAGCTTTTAGTTACATGGGCACCTGATTATTCCCTGAAATACCAAAACTCAAAATTGCCCCTTTTAAGGCTAATTTCTGCTCTCAGGGGTGTGCACGGTGCCCTGTGAAGGTGTTGGAGAATGCCAGCTGCAAATCTAAAGAGAGGAACGTGGTCTGCTGCCCCTGGGGTGTGCAGTATTTCATCAGCAGGGCCTTTTCTATTCCACTCCTTCAGTTACTTTTCTGTTCCTAATTATTTATATAAGTGTAATTGACTTGCAAGACATTCTTGGCTTTCAGTATGCATTGAGTGAATTATTGACCCATCACATGGGTCATTGATGTGAAGAGACGTATGAACAAACTGGGCGCAAAATAGCTACTTTGCATTCTTAATAGCAAATGTAAGTCATTAATAACTTTGCTGCTTGATGCACTCAGATCCTGCACAATTTTAGCTTGACACGCATATGGCTGAGTTCATCCTCAGTGTAATTTGAAATTCATTGGGCATGGACTTCATCTCCTTATGCTACTTTAAAATCTCTCCTGCGTCGAGATGTGATATGCTAATTCCAGCGTTTATGGCTCACTTGAGATGTTACATTTGAAAAATCAAATCCAATTAAATCAACTTATTACCAAGGTCAGAGACCAGTATTCAGCGCAGTCTCTTCCTTGCTGTTTTACAGCAAAGAGTAAACTTAGTGAGTATTTTGTGCCTCAACCCATAAACAAACTAATCTGCCCTAATAAGAAGGTTTTGGGCTGTGGGACCTATGATGAATAGTCAAGTGGTAAAGCATTTCCTGGAGAACCCAAGTATCTGAGCTCAGTTCCTGGCTTTTCATATTCTTTTTTGGGGGGGGGACTATGGGACAAGTGTTCTCCCCTTTGTATCTGTTTCCCCATCTATGCATAAGATGGAAGCAAAACCAGGGTGTTGTGGGGATAAATTCAATTATTGCAAACAGCTTTAAGACCTCTTTAATGTGTAGCTGTGGGCTACACCTTGCTGTGGCCAGAGATTTAATGGAGCTCAGATTTTAGGAGAATATAAATGAGAGATGCCCAATTGCTATCTTGGCAGAAACTTGTTTATTATCTAAGAAGAAGAAAAGCTTCCATGTGCATAATATCTCAATATTCTCAGCAAGGCGTGAGACAGAGGGGAATACATGATGGCTTTTTGAGACAGACAAATATTAAGCTGATTTGCAGATACTTTTGCAAATGAAAGTCTTAAGTTTAGATTTATTATGAGTTCCCACACTGTGTAAGTCTTTGTACTTAAATTACACTATCACCAAGTGCCCGGTGGCTCTTTCTGCCTCTTATTGTTGAGTATCTAATGCCTTTCCTGCAGGAGGTCCTCGTATTCCAGACAAAACCAGACAGAAAAGTGAGAGGAATCCTGCATTCTTAGATACTCTTCACAAATAGCCTACCGTCTCCTTTCCAGTAGAAAATACAGCTTAACCTGCACAGGCATCTTGCCTTTTCCCTGTTTGTTTAGGAGCTTAAGTCTTGATGGAATTATTTTCTATGGGGTCGATTGATTCCACCAACCTGAGGGATGTTATTGAAGTGCCCGTGTGAGCAGCTCAGCTGCCTCAGATTCATCAGAAACTGGTATCCGAAAGGGAATTGATTCCACCCGATTACTCCTCACAACTGTGTCTCCAGTTCCACAAGCAGCTCTAGGTACCAAGACTCCTATTTTGAGTTAAGTTTCTGCTCCTGTAAGTGCCTAAATTGAACATGGGACTAAGTTCTTCCAATAGTGAGGCTCTTATCTCAGTTATTAACAAGCTTTTTAAAATCTTGTATCGCTTGCTGTAGTTCATGCAGAATTCCATTACGTAGCAGACCTCAGGATGTGATCTGAGATTTCCTGAGTCCTGGTAAAGTGGTGGAAAGGATTTACTCTCACCTCACTTTACCCCTCAGTGTTAGAAAAGCCCAGGCAGCTAATTTAAGCGAAACACTAGAGTCAGGGTGTATAGAGGACTGGAAGAGCTGTTCTTTGCAGCATCTCATCTCACCTGCCCCCCACCAGGTTGCGTGAGCAACTGGGGTGACAAGAGTAGACATAATTTCCAAATTTTAAATGAATAAGGGAAGAGACATCAACTTCCTCATCTTATCTCTTGCTATTAGCAAACATTCGCATACAAGGTGGCCATTCAGACTGCAGTAGCTGTATCTATGATGCAAGTGTCACTGGTATAACTGCTTGTTTTTCTCTTTGGGACAGAAATTCCTATGACTTCCAACAATATCTTGCAGTTTAATACCTGTTCTGTGGTTACCCTGTGCACATTTCTCCCCATAGCACCAAAGGTAATTTAGAGAGTTTATTTTAAAGTATGAGCCAGCTTAGATTACTTCACATTTATCCTGGAATACTACAGAGAAAGCATGTTCACATGTCAAACCCCTCTGCTGTGAAATCAAGAAACAAATAAGACCATCTTACCTCTGCGAGCGCTCAGTATGGACTGTGCAAACGCATCAGCTACCGCAGCCTGAATGTGGTCCGAGGTACCTGTTCCATGGAAAAGACTTGTGAAGATATTCAGGGTGGGCTAACAAAAACCTCTGAATCTTAACTATAAAGCTCCTTTTCTGCGGGCTGAGCTGCAGTCCTGTTTGATGGATAAGAAATAGAGCCCCAGGTATATAGTGCTGAGACATCTTCTGCTGGGTCCCATGTCAAACTCCCTCATTCCCACTGCAGTCCAGAGACTTAAGGATGCCCCTTAGTTACCGAGTGTTAAGGTGAGCTGCTGGTTGCAACTGAAAGGCAAGAGTAGCTTCCAGCTGCAGGATGCTCTCAACTCCATGGCTGGGAAGTGCTTTCACTGTGACCACCTCCCCTTCAAGAGCCACCCAGTTACCCCAGCATATTGCTGCTTACCAGCTACAGGGGTGGCTCCACAGAACTTCTGCAAAGAAACGTGAATTCCCAGAGCTGCTCTTTGTTACATTTCTCCTGAAACAGTCAAGGACAAACAGCAGATCTGGATGGAGCTGGAAAAACCAGCGAGGGACCCAGAGAGGGGAAATGAGGCATGAGAGCCTCTGTCCACCACTTGTCTCGCCACCCCCAGCCCCCGTCCTCTTCACATCCAAGCACAAATCCATGATTAGGAATTAGTGCCCTTTGCCCTCCTCCTTCCCCGATCCACACGTTGCTCCCTCTAAACAGGGCTGTGTTTCCAAGTTCTCATCTACCACCCCCAGCTGCTGGCCTCCTGCTTTTCAGCCTGAGAGCCTAACGGAGTTTAAGAAAATAGTGGTAGTTATTAGACAAGCACCTATGGCAACAGGCTGTACTACAGGAAACGGAGACAATCAGTGCAGACGGGGCACCTGGTACTTCCTGATCATTCAAACCATTGCTTTGTTATTTTCCTAATTTGATTCAATAATGGAGATTCTCCCCCTCTTGTGCAGTGAAGTCGCATCATGCAGAAAATTGGTTTGTTTAAGTAAGAACTCTTATGGTGTCTTTCATCAAATGTTCTCGGAGAACATTACTAATAATTCATTAAAGGGGCACTACTGTCAGCTGGAACACTTTTAATTACCATTTTCTGTCAAGTCAACCCTTAAGTGGTATGCCCTGATTTTTAAATTTATTGCTAACACATATGCAGATTTTTCTTTTTCCCCGCTGATGTTTATATGGGTTGAGAAAAGTAATCGACTGTGAGATTAGGGAAGTGAACCGTGCGCTACATGTTGGCATGCCCAAAATGGAAGATAATTTAAGGGTGGTTACTTTTTTTAACGGTAGTTTTGAGAAACTTGTTACTGTCGCCTCTGAGCATCTCGGTGCGTCTGCTCGTGGGGAATTCTGCTGTGTGCACGTTCTCTGCTGTCCTTAAGCCTCGGTAGCCCATCTTACAGGAGCAGAAGCTGAAGTCGAGAACTATCCAGAGGGTTGCCCAAGGAAAGGCAAGCCAGTGAGCACGCAGAATCCAAACAGCCTATGCCACAAAAAAGGACTCTCTGGTTCCCTTGCAGTAGTCATTAGGTGACAATTTTGTCCCAGGAAACAGAAGGGACAGTCTATATGGAAATATCACGGATTTTCTCAGTCAGCTATCGAGAAAACGGCGTGGCACTGAGCCTCTTACCTCGTGTCTTAGGCAGCAAAGGTGACTGGAAGGGAGGTGGGAGAGAAGCTTCCCGGCTTCGTGTCCCTGAGACCATGCAGTTTCCACAGTACTTTGGTCCAACAGCTTCTGTATCCAAGGAGGAGAGCCCAAGGCCCTCTTTGGCTTTTATGTGTGGCTGTGTCAGCTCCGACTGGTTGCCAGCTCATCTATATGCAATGGCTCATTAACATTGCGGCTGGGGTTATATACGGTATGTGAAAGGCAGAGGAATGGCTGCTGGATGGATAAAAACCCCAGCAGAGGTGTGGAGCTGCCAAAGTCAGGGAAAGTAGCGGAATATTACCTGAAGAAGCTGATGTTACTCTTACTGTCACCAATCCTGCGTCTCTTGTCCCGTCCCACCAGGACAGTGTCTTGACTACTTGTGAGGGTCAAGCCTTGTCTTTGCGTGGGCAGAGGGGGTTTGGAAAGGACCAGGTGCCTCTTGATACCTCCCATATTCTGCAGATCCCTTTGCAGTTTACTTGCTCTGTACTATATCAGATGCATATACCCTTGCCCAAATTCCTGCTTAGACTTTCCTTCCTCAACTTGAGCTGAACCTCAGAGTCCTCCTGAACTCTTTGCAGAGGACTGATTGCAGGAGTTAACTCCTTGCTTTTACTCTCTCTGCATCGCCATCGTCTTGGAGCTTAAAGAAATGTGCATCTCTTGTATTTCTCAGTCTTTCGGCAGAGTCTTTGCATCCTGTCAATAAGGGATCGAGTGAGGTAAGTCTGGAGTCATCCCACTGACCTAGAGGCACACAATTATTAGGTGTCTAATAACGCCAATTCTTCTGGTTCCCTCTCATGTTCAGAAGGCATTTCTTCTGACTCTAAGAGAGGCATTTAAGGATGCACTGCCTTGTGGAGGTTCCCATCCTTCTCCATCAGTAAAGAGAGGACTTAGATGGCTGGAGTAGTTTATATCCCTATCTTTTGGAGGCCTCTCCAAAAAAATTAGTTCTACCCTCGCCGTTAAAATCCCCAGACTGGAAGCTGCTCCTCCCTTGGTTTTACAGCAATAAGAACCCAATCCTTTTGGCCACCTCCCAGGGACAGGTGGAGGACATCCCTCAGGCAGGATCCTCTGAATCTTAGAGGAGGTTAGGAACAGGATTTGCACTTTTAAAAAAAGTTATTTAATGCTTGGGCAGAGCCAGAATCTGTACACACAGTCGAAGCCACCAGGAGCTTTGTGACTCAGTGACGCACGCGTTTGCCCCAGAGTGCTCTGAAGACAAAAAGCGCTGATGTAAGGAATTAAGCTGTGTTATTAGCCAGCCCATTGTTTTAATAGTTCTGTCATTAATAATACAATTGATAATACTCAAGCAGCACTTTTCATCTCCAAAGCATGTTAATCCATCGGTTACACCTCTCAACGTTCCTGTGAGGCAGGTACACTCTTAGTGATACCAACACATACAGGCTTCTATAGCACCAGGAATTGCCCCGGATACTTTTACCAGCAGCAAATCGATGTGGTTTACTCTGAAATAATCTGGTTATTTTTATACTGTGCCTGCTACGTGCAGGAATCCTGTCCTTTTCACCTATTGGCATTTCACGATGGCACAAATTAATTTTCTTGCATCACACAACGTACTGTGGATTGTTTCACATCATTTTTCAGAGCAGCAAGCTAGTTCTCCTGCAATGAAACTCAATGGGATTTTTTTCCACTAGCTTCAAAGAGCATAGTTGAGCCCTTAAAGGGATTTACTTCTGTTAAATATTATCCTCAAAACTGAGAAATTAAAAGCAAATGGGCTTTCTTCCTTTTTGCTCTGAGACATGTCAGAAGAATATTATAAAAAAGAATAGCTTTCCACAGCTTTCAGAAGCTCCCCAAGTGAATTTCTGTTGCAGGTTTTTAGGAAAGAGTGTAATTAACAACTTTATTCAGTCTGAAGCCAGAAAATTCTTTCTATATTTGGCACACACAAAAAAAGTGGAGCAGGAGGAGGGGAGTAAATGACCTAGATTTTCACAAGTGACAAATGACTCCTGGGTGCTCTGTCTGAGACCCTGTAAATGGCAGAGATTCCCACAAATTACACCGCAAAATGACATCTCTCTATTGTCTCTCATGTTGGACCTTCAAAATCACCCAAGACACTCTTGGAAATCTAGCCTTTTGTGTTTGTTAAACTGATTATTTTATTCACCTGGGTTAACGTTTCCAAAAATGCATCCATAACTGAGCAATTAAATCCCATTTTCAGAAGTGATGTCGATGTGCCAGCCGCTCTCCCCATTCACAGCGACCTCCCCTTTTCCCAGTTGGCTCCCTTGTTTTCCTGGAAATGTGTGCTTTGAGAGCATCTCCTATAAAGTGGGGAAAACAAGGTGTGACTGAGCTAACATTTTCAGAATGTCCTTGCTATATTTGCAATTTTTCCGTGTTTTTCAGTGTTCTGTTTTCCACAACAAAGTCAACATTTGCTATAAAAAGCAAGTCCTCTTTGAAAAGCCTGTTTGCCTAATAGCAGGTTCTCTTTATAAATGGTGATAATCTCTGTTTTGTCAAAGGAAGAAAGATTTCATGCCTTTATCTTTTGGAAGGATTATTTATAGAAGAGGAGGTCTCCCTAAGATGTAATCAAAGATACTTATTTTCAGCACAGGAGGCGAGTCAGTTCTGCAGGCGGCTGTTTATTCATTAACCTCGGTGCGGTTCGGCTGGCAGCCTCCCAGTACTTATTTACTTTGTGCTTACCGCGGGGAGGGATCTGAAATCCATTACCATTTTATTCTGAGTCCCAGGAGAGAGGATTCTGTCCTTCCAGATATGTCACATTTTGCATGAGTAAAATGCCGGGGATGTTCTAGACCGTAGCGTGGCAGCGAGGACGGCAGGAGCAGGAGAGTGAAAGTTCACTCTCATGTATGTACGGTTGTGATTCGTTCCCAAAACTTTCTTCTCCAGGAACAAGCACCATCAGAGCTGAGAGAGAAATGAGAACTGGGGTTTGCTCCTCCTGGCAGGGAGTGTCGGTGACATCCTTCTTTAAACAAATAGCCATGAGGGCCAGCATGCAAATAAGCTTGAGGAAAGTGTAAATCTCCAGGATAGAAAGTGTCTGAAAAGGAAAAATAGCCTAACAGATGAAGCTGATTATACCCTCATCCTTTCCAGCACCTTCAAGCATTGCTACTAATGAAAGTGAAAGGTTCCTAATCACTTCAGCCTTTCATGTTCTTAGACAGCAGGTAGTTGGAGCCCTTGGCCTCCTCTGCTACCTGTAATGACAAATTTAAATGCATAGGCTATTTAAATTCAGGAACGAAGCTGGCTGTAGTGCTGGCTTGGCAATGCACGTGGAAATCCAGAAAGGCAGAGACCTGTGATATTTAACTCCTTGAAGCCATGGTCAGTGGATAAACAGCAGCAGAAACCTCCTATTATATTCTCTCTTCTTCGCAGAGAGGTGCAGGTGGGACTTGGGAGAGGGGAAATCAGTTCTCATGACTCCATAGCACGAGAGAGAAACCTGGCTGCCCACTGACGACTTGTTTGGTGTCTCTTAGACACATTCACACACTCACTTTTTCTGTGAATTTTCAGAAAGCTTAGCGAATCAGTGACAGGAATTTAGCAAGACAAGAATTTAAGTTGACACGCTGGAAGAGCACAGCTGAAATAAAGATCTCCTGAAGCCTAGAATCCTCCCAGCCCCTGGCAAGCCCGCAGGGTAGAACACCTCTGCTGGTAACGCCACCTGGGAAAATGGGGTTTATGAAACTGTTCGTGGAGGAAATTGTGCCAACTTCTCACTGGAAGGAGTAAAGCTCATTACTTGTATTTACTTGTAACTCAGCTGCTTGGCAGAGGAGGTTGGTGCTGGAGAAGTCCTGAAAATGTAGGGCATGGGTGGCCTGTGACAAAGGGACTCCTTTCCTTCCTGGTTGTAGTGACTGGGTGTTCAGCAGGAGGCTGTTTCGCTGCTGGGGGACGGACGGGACACGGGGCTGATCCATGAGCAAGCGGCAGTGCTGAGCAGCCCTCAGCTGGGTACGGGCTCTGTCCCCACCCCTGCAGAGCCCGGCCAGGGGGGCAAAGTCATGAGTCACTTCCCTTTTTCCAGTCACTTTAACATTTTAAAAGTTAAGCTGAGCACACAGAGGAAACGATAAGGGTTGCATCGATAGAAAGAACCCTATTCTTATGTTGGCAGCTGTGTCCTTGTCACCTCGCCCCTGTGGCATTTCTGTGATGAAAATACAAGTGTGTGATGCTGCAAAGCCAGCGATTGCTCTCAACAATGACATTGACTGACTCAGGGGTGTCTGAAATCTTTTTTCTTACTTCAAGCTAGGAAATAAGTTTAAACCACTGTATGTAGGAAAGTGTTTGAAGTCGTTGAACAGCTGGTGTCACCAGTTACCACTAGTTGAAGTTTTATTTCTAGATTGTCATTTAGGTTTGTCAAGTAGCATCAGGCTTCTGCATTAGACATTAGGGCTCTCATCCTTCTGTTATATATGTGATGGTATTAAAAGTGGTAACTGCTGCAACTCAGTGATAATATTTATTGATGTGGTGGAACAACCAGCAGCACTGATGTCTCAGGTACATGCTGGTCTCTAACAAGGCAATTGATCAAATGGTATGAAGCCTTGACATGGGATCACGCTTTGTATCATCCTCTGTGTGTTTCCCCTCTCATTGTTTTCCAAATAAACGTGCTTCTCTAGGCTCTGAAAAGGTATTTATGGAAATGTAAGTTGTTCTCAAGGGCGTGAGGTGTTTCTAAAATGCCGGTCTCAAGAGGTTGTCCCTACATCAACCTTGGAGAGCCCCTGAGGCTGTCAGGTCTAGGCTTGTCTAGCCAAGGGCTTTTTCTGGAGCACGTGATGTCTTGCTTGCCTGAGCAAACTGAGCACTTGATAAGGAGCGGGGTGGCACACATTGCACAGCCAGGGACACCGCCATGGGGACTGTCCCCTGGCTGCCAGGGAGCAGCTATAGCAGATTAGGGTATATTGTGCTTATTGCAGTTGTCTTTCTGGGGCTGTGTTAAATATGACCAGCAAAATTCAGTTTCTGGAGAATAGAACATGAACTTTAGTTCTGCAGAAGAGAGAACAGGGTTCTGGAGAAACAGATATGATCTTTAGGTAAGTCTGTTGTTCATGCCTCAGTTTTTCCAGCCTTTGCACTTGGCAGATGAAGACATCAAGAGTTCCATACAGACATAACTCTGCATTATTCTTTGCACAGCAGTGACCATCCCTTGTGCTGCCATTCTTTAAGGTCCCTTGACAACCCAGCAAGTCGATCTTGCTGCTCTTCAAGAGCTCCCAAATAATACCATGCCTCAGGTGTCCTCTGAGGCAGGACCTTGAAGATGGTGGTTTTGTCCCCTTTGGGATGCATTTCTAATGTTATTTTTTGGGTCAACTGGCCCTTTTAGCCTTCTCTTCCTTCCATCTCTTATCTGTTTACCTGACAGCCCTCAGCTGCATTTTATAGACTCTTAGACTCAGGTTTTGTTTCTTTGATGCTTATTACTGGTTTTATTTTGGACAATGTCCCAGTTGCCTAGCAATGTCAGTAGGTGCTTTGAGAAGAAATAGTAAAGCATAAGCTTTCTGTGAAGGAGAACATTATATTCTGCTTCACATTGAGCCTTTTTATCTGCAAGTCTCCACGGACTCTATCAGCATTAATAAATGAAATTCACCCTCTCTTTTGGAATGCAGGGGAGGGAGAGAAAGATCCAGCAAACAGTCATCATCCTATTTTTCACAGATGGTAACCAAGGCAAAGCAAGGTAGAAAGCCTGGTTTGATATCCTGACCCACTGAAGTCAGGCACTGATCTCTCACGGGAGTCGTGAAGAAAGCTGAGAGCGTATCGCTTGAAAGAATTAGAGCTCTGTTGAATTCCCTTTGCAGCTAATGGGTTGGATGGAGCCCACGGTGTTAGGCAGAGTGGGGAAGTGAGCAAGTCGTGTGGAGGGATTGTTTATTTAGTTATTTCCCAAGAGCTGGAATACAGCCCCAGAGGCAGCACAGACATAGGACAGGGTAGCTCAGAAATCAGTACATCCTCTTGACATGTAATTATGCTCTTTGTTCTGTTCTTGCGCTGGGAAAAGGGTTATCGCCGATTGTTGTACGAGTTCAGTTCACAGCCCCGTGGAGCCCGGCCTCGTGAAATTCAGGCAATGCCTCTGTGGGGAAAGCTGGGTTCAGGAGCCAAGTTTGTCCTCTGGAAAAGCCAGAGCTGACCCTTTACCCCTGGTAAGAGCAGAGCTGGGCTGTGACTGTCCGTGTTTCTAAGGGCAGCAGAGCGGGCTGACAGTCTCCTGTTGTACTCATGAAAGTTGCCGTTGATTTTGTGTGCAGTAGCTGTTATCAAAAGAAAAAAAATATGGAGCTTCCTGGGGTTCTTTCCCCCCCAGCAAAGGACTGCAGGTGCTTGGGCTCCGTGCTAGCCTTACAGAAGTACATTCACCAGATGATCTTGCAAAAACCCAGGGCCTTGCTTTTGAAGGTCAGGACATTAGAAATGGCCATATAAAGAATGGCTGTTTTACAGATGAGTGAACCCACCAAAAGGAGTCTCTGGGGAGGGCAGTAAGAACAGGCCTGACAGCAGAGAGCTGTTACCACTTTGGGAACAGAAAGCAGCTTGAAGTATGAGCTAGAACCTGCTGGTTCTGCGTGAGCAATGGAAACGGTCGGTGGTGTGTCTCCATGTGTGTAAGGCTTCATGTTCTGGCTGGAGAAAGCACGGTCTGGAAGGGAGCACAGCTCTGGCTGGACCTTAGCTAAAGTTTTGGGCAAGTTGCTCTGAGTGATACACAGTTTTCTTCAAAAGGCAGCTGGCTTTAGAGCTGGAACAGGAAGCAGGAATTTAGCCAGCTCTGAATAAGGTTGTCTCCTTACCTCTCTTGACCTGATAATGCCACAACAGATTCAATTTCTAGGCCAGGGAGCCGAGAACAGTCCTCTGTCCTTCCTCTCACAATGTGTCCACACACTTAAGTCTCTTTGTGCTGAAGTCTCCCCTTAACAATGTGGTTTTGTCATGTCTGGTTCCACAGAGCCATGAGGTGCATCCTGAAGAGGAGCTTGATTTATGGCCAGGCAGGAACCTTCACCTCTTGGAACCAGATTTTCTGTGGGTCTCCATCACCCACACTGAGATGGACCTCAGTGTTCATGGCCATTGCCCATGACCTCAGTGTTCATCCACCAGTTTCTGCAAATGGTAGATGGGCCAAAACATGCTTGTCCTGCACAGTAACTCATAAATGCTTTCTAAACCTGTAAATAGTCCTCATAGATGGGTCAAGTGCTTCAAATTGGCGTGCATCATTTCCATAAAACAGCTACGGGGAAAGACCTGATTTCGGTAAAGCTGCTGCTTCATGCTTCACCTTTTCTTGCTTCATGCTTCACCTGTTTCTTGCGAATAGGATGCAGAGTTAAATAATGTTTTGGCGAGATGTGTGCCTTTACCCCCGGGGATGGTGAGGAGCGTGAGGAACCAGTGTGGCTGCCCACCACCCTCTGCTGGCCCGTTCAGGGACTGCGGGAGGTGACGCCGGCTCTGGTTGGGATGGGAAAAACCTCTGAAAAAGATGAAAGAAGGGTGTGTGTGTGTGTGTGAAGCTTTTGGCAGAAGGCACTTCTGTTAGCATTTTCATTTCATACCTGCCTGAGTATCTCATTTTGCAGAGCAAATGGGTGAAAGCAGAGGCCGAGCTCTTTGTCCGGCTGTGATTGTTTTGCTGATCTTTTTTGGGGGTGGGGTGGACACAGAGGGGAGTGTAGCTCTGGGTTGAAACAAGGGTGATAGTAGCTCTACCTGTCCATTGGCTTTAGTAGTTCTATCTCAGATTTAACATAGCTCAGAGGAGAATGACATCTGGTCTGGGCACCTGTGGGAATTTTCTTGGCGTTGGCTCAGAGTTCTGAATAAATCCCTGATAAATCACCCGAAGCAATGATCGTAGCCGTTCTGGCAATTTGGCTTCAATAACTTTATTGTACGACAAGGTGTGTGCGAGCTGTCAGCACAAATGAATCAATTCTCTGTGAACGGGACAGGGCTGATCAGCAGGTTCCAGTGGTGTCGTTAGTGTGGCAACACCACGGCCCAGGGCAACTTAATTGCTGGGATGACACAACCCAGTCTTCTTGCTAGAAGATTTTATGACCTAGAAAAGCCTGAAAGACATAGAAAAATATATAACATAGAAAGAAACTGAAAGAAGGCTTACCAGAACAAAGGCCGTGTCCATATGGCATCGTATTTCCTGGGAAAACTTTATTTTAACGCTTTTCAACATGTCTGCAATTCTGGTGTTACGCCTCATCTCCACTGGTACGTTGTGGGAACCCTGGGCAATAATTCCTGGTGTCTGCTCTTACAGCAGAGAGCAGGGTGACTCCTGGAGCCATCTGAGTTATGTCTGTGGCTGGATTGCAAGCTGAGGAAGTTTTATAATGGCCTGAGATTACACTGATCTCCTTAATCTCAGATATATCAAACTGCGGACGAATTCCATGACTAACAGAAAAGTAAAACAAAACTTCATCCCTGTGGGTGAAGCTTCTTTTCTCATACAATTCTAGCACGAGGCAGATGTGAAATTTTGAGTTGGTGCATCCAGTGGCGAAGGAACAAGCCCCAGGAGAATCCAACCAGAGAGGGAAGCTCCACTGAGCGGCTGCAGGGTAAATCCAACAGTTTTGCTGCGACTTTAGTGAGCTGTTGCAGCACAAATGACAGCGTGTAAGGGAGCACTCTGGTGAGCACGGCACTGTAATTGGATTCAGCACGACTTCCCTGAGGAGTTTGACTCTGGATCCTAGAATTGTCTGGGTTGGAGGGACCTTTCAGATCATCAAGTCCAATCATCAGCCTAACAGTGACAAAACCACCACTAACCCAGATCCCTCAGCACTCTGTCTACCTGTCTTTTAAATACCTCCAGGGGTGGTGACTCCACCACTTCCCTGGGCAGCCTGTTCCAAGGCTTAATAACCCTTTCAGAGTAAGAATATTTCCAGATATCCATCCTAAACCTCCCCTGGTGCAACTTGGGGCCATTTCCTCTTGTCCTATTGCCTGTTCCTTGGGAGAAGACTGATCCCCACCTCTCCACAGTCTCCTTTCAGGTAGTTGTGGAGAGCAATAAGGTCTCCTCTCAGCCTCCTTTTCTCTCTTTTTCTGTGATCTGAAGATCACAGAGGACCCAGTTTGTCTCTCAGCAGCGCAGTCTCTCTCCAGACTGCCTGAAAAGTCCTCCTCGCTCACCTGCATCATGGTTTCATACAGCAGGTCCCAGCAAAACTCATCTACTCGTTCTTAGGGAGGATGGGAAACACTTTAGGCAAAGTATCCAAATTAAGGGTTCCCCAAAAGTAGCTGTGCAGGTTGTGTTCCAGGCATGACAGCACGTTTACAGACTGTGCCGAGGGAGAGGAGCTGGCAGGACTGAAGAGCAGGCGTCTGCATCACTTGTTTTTCTGGGGAATTCACATCCCATCCTCTGCAGCATCACCTGCCCTTGGGCACACTGGTGTGCAGCCCCAGCGCGTCCCATCACACACCAGTCCACTGCTGGAGGGCCAGGAGCTGCAGCAGAAGCTGTGTGTGAACTCAGAGGTGGTTACAAAGCCTTCCTGTCACACAATCAGCACTCGATGGCCCGTTGGTCCCACAGCTAATGCTTCATCCTCTCTTGTTTGACGTGGATTTGCAGGGATAACGAGCGGATTCCCTACTCTCAGAGCAGGGAATATGGGGGAGGCAGGAACCGAGGGACCCGAGTCACAGAGTTTTAGCACATTTTGTCCTTAGTGCTCCAGCCAGTCGCTGCCTAGTTTTATATTTATGAACCTGTGTCGGGGGATTGCTTGATAGGTCTTTAATTTCCTTTGGTTTCAGTCTGAACAGGCCTCTCCAGGGACAGTAAGAATATTTTCAGTGTTATTGAATGTCATCTCTGTGCAAATTGAACAGAGGAAAAATATTCTGATAATAACTGTGAAATATGGGGGCGGGGGGAGAGGGGTAGGCTTTCTGGCTGCTGATTTTTTTTTTTTTTAATTCTTTTTTTTCCCCTCTGATGAGAGTTTCAAGGTCAGCTGGCTCCATAGATACCACTATGCCAAGAACAAAATGTACAGATGCGCCAGGAGTCAGGGACACAGACACGCTGGCACTGTAAACAGCCTGGATGGTGTCCAGCATCGGCAGGCAGCGGGGATACAGGAGTGTTCATAAAAACACACTTTATTAACAGCCATATCAAGATTTATCAGTTCGCTCCCTTGCATCATTAAACACGAGCGATTTGCATTTTTGTGGAAAAGCCCAGATTCAGCACAATCTCAACATTTTGTTTGGAGGAATGAGGAAAGATTTTATTCATGTACTACAGAATCCTGTAGCAATATCTGAGCACATAACAGATTCCCTGAATAAATGGCTGGAGAAAAAGCCAGCAGACTGGTTTAGGAAGGACATGGAGCTGTCAGAGCGGGGCCAGAGGAGGCCACGGAGATGCTGGGAGGGCTGGAGCCCCTCTGCTGGGAGGACAGACTGAGAGAGTTGGGGGGGTTCAGCCTGGAGAAGAGAAGGCTCCAGGGAGACCTTCAAGCCCCTAAAGGGGCTCCAGGAAAGCTGGGGAGGGACTCCTGGTCAGGGAGGGGAGCCATAGGATGAGGGGGAAGGGTTGGACACTGAAAGAGGGGAGATGGAGATGAGATGTGGGGAAGAACTTCTTTGCTGTGAGGGTGGTGAGAGCCTGGCCCAGGTTGCCCAGAGAAGCTGTGGCTGCCCCATCCCTGGAGGGGTTCAAGGGCAGGTTGGAGGGGGCTTGGAGCAACCTGGTGTGGTGGGAGGTGTCCCTGCCCAGGGCAGGGAGGGGAACTGGATGATCTTTAAGGTTCCTTCCAACCCAAACCATTCTGTGATTCTATTCTATGGTTCTTTTCCTGATTCTGCAGCTGATTTATTGTGTAAACACAGAAAAATCTTTCACTGTAGCTGTCACGAGTTCCCTCTCCTTTCCCTCCTGGATACATTTCCTTTTGTCATTTTTTTGCTTGAACTAAATATCAACCAGTCAGGCAAAAGCTGGAAATATCTTCATCTAGCAGTCTTCAGCAGACTTAAAATATTAATGCATTTTATAGTGTACTTATTTTTCGTAACCGTCAGTTGTTGCTACCAAGGCAGGGAATTCCTTATAAATATTGAATGCTGCCGCAAGGTCTGGGAAAAAAAAAATCTTGAAATAGTTCTCTTAAGCTCCCAAATGACTGAAAAACTGCTGAAAATGTTCCTAATGTTGGTAAATTATGTGGAAATCCAAGAGCTCAGAAGTTACCTAACTGTTACTGGGATTTTCTAATAAATAGTCAAAGTTCTTGAATTCAACCAGTCCGTGCAGGGTACTTAGTGGAGATAGAGGCTTTGGGGAAAAATGGAAAAAATTGGGTTTATTCTTAGAGAATCTCCAGAAGTTGTTGTAGTAAGAGCCATTCCAGGAATTGGCTTGAAGGTCTGTTGCATGTAAAAGAATAAAAGTTAATTGCAGGGGAGATCCACTGCCCAGTTAAAGTGCTAGAATTTGGTCAAAGCAAGAAATTCTCCAGGTGGAATTCCAATTCCAGCCCAGGCAGGGGAAACGAGCGTTCAGGCAGGGTCTGGGGTAGCCACATAGGGTCACCAGCCACGAGGCTACTCTTCTGGCAGCAGGAATTCATGTTTTGGTTCCTTTATGGACCCGCCCACTACCCTTCTAGCACAAGGAGCAGTTTAGTCTTTTACTAAAACACAGAGCCGTGTATATTATGAATTTGAAATGGGGCTGGAAGATTTTTCACCTTTAGATCGCTAGTCCAAATCTTACTCGGGTTAACCATGACCAAGGCTTTAAATCCCTGGTGGTGTCAGTCAGATCCTAAGGGACAAGGCTCTGAGCTCCACCACAGAGGGCACTAATTGAACTAGAGAAGCCAAGGGTTAATTGCCCGGGTACCCTTGGTGGCTGAATAGAGGCCTTTTGACCTGCTGTAACCAATGCTGGGTTGCTTTTAATTCCTTGGAGTGGGTTACAAATAGTATTAAATAAACTAGACACGCTGATGCTCATTGCCTAAAATCTATCTTCAGGGTATTGTTTTTGCCCCGTAGATTGTACTTTCTGCTAAAAAACCACAGAACCTGCTGGAAGTGACTGGTTTACGCCGTTCCCTGGTGTGCAGTGGGTCGTTGTTTCACAGAAGGTGACAGCCCAGGACCTCAAGTGTGTGCCCTGCGCTGCGGTTGAGCTCCTGCTGGTGCCCAAAGGCAAAATTTAGTCTATTACACTCATGCAAAGATATTTGTGGAATCGACTAAATACCCTGGTAGGTTCCTCATAGTTAAATGAAGGATCATAGCCTCTTATGAGGAGCGGCTGAGGGAGCTGGGGGTGTTCAGTCTGGAGAAGAGGAGGCTGAGGGGAGACCTTCTCGTGCTCTATAACTACCTGAAGGGGGGGTGTAGAGAGGCAGGGGTTGGTCTCGTCTCCCAGGTCACAGGAGATAGGACAAGGGGAAATGGCCTCAAGTTGCGCCAGGGGAGGTTTAGATTGGATATTAGGAAACATTTCTTCACTGAAAGGGTTATCAAGCATTGGAATAGGCTGCCCAGGGAAGTGGTTGAGGCACCATCCCTGGAGGTGTTCAAAAGACAAGTTGACATGGTCCTCAGGAATATGGTTTAGTGATTTTTTATTGCTTATTTCTTATTTATTTTTTTGTCAGAGTTAGGTTGATGGTTGGACTAGATGATCTTTAAGGTCCCTTCCAACCTAGACGGTTCTATGATTTGCTGGCTCTACCTCGTGTCTGTCTCTTACCAGTGCTGGGAAGAATGCAAGCACGAGGTGAGATCCTTTTCCAGTGCAGGGGCTGCTCACTGGAAAGAGAGTCCGAGACACAGACTGTGCCTTCTGGTTGTGTCCCGTATCTGCCCTCCCTCTCCGCAAAAGGAAGGCCGTACGTTTTCAGGAATGAAGTCAATGCAATAAGGTTCCCACCTGAGGGAACCCAGGCATTTGCTTTTGTCAGGAACCTTTTTGAGTTCTACTGGCCTACCAAGGCAACTGTCTTCATAAATTGGCCATTATTAGCATTTTTGCTGTTGTTTCTGGGCTAACGGGCAGTGAAGAGCTGAGCGCCCTGGGAGCTGGGGTGGTAGCTCATGCGCAGAAGAGGTGTCACGATGTTCGAAGTTCTCAGGTGCTCAAGCAGAGCCTTTCACCAGTGTTTTGTGGCCCAGCAGCTCCCACAGGCCGTGGTGGGAACCTCAGTCTCTGGGTACCCTTCAGCCTTAGGTTCTGCTGCTGCTTCTGCAAACCAAGGGCTTAATTAGCGTTCGTTAGACCAGCAGCTCACTAAGAACTGAATTTACCACACTTGTGGGCAATCTAGAAGTGAAGGGATAGCCAGGAGGTGGGCTGTGTGTTGGCTGGCACAAATCAGCGCCAGGCAGTAGCCCCATGGAGCTGTGGGAAGAGCCGCCTCCTTCCCTGGGTTGGCATTAGCTCCTCATTATCACATCAAAGGGAACGGCAAGGAGACTCCTCCGCACGGGCTTCCCAGAGGCGGTGGGAGATGGGGGTTTGTTGCAGAAACTTTTCCCTTCCCCTTGTCTGCCTCTGTTCCCACTCCCCGAGTTTTGTTTTGAGCTCGGGGTTGGAATCAGCCCCCAAACACAAAAGGGAGTCGAGACGGAGTGGGTGACTGTCGCAGCCAGAAACCTGAAAGCTCGTGGAGTGCAGCAGGCAGGAGCGGAGGTGGATGAGCTCTTACAACTCCTTTTTTTTCTTCTGGTGGGATGGTGGGTTAATGGTTGACAAACGGGAAGAGACATCTCTTGTTCCGGAGATCAAATTGCACAACAAATTAAAATGCTCCCCGAAGGCACTGTTGCTCCCTCTCCTCCCGGTGCATGCAAAGCCTCCACCGATTCCAGACCGAGCTACAGCTTCTGTCACCAGTGCTCAGATCGAAGGCTGTCCCTTTGGGTGATACATGTCATGAGCTCGTCTGTACTCATGGAGGGGGGAGGCTCATTCATGTGTGGGGAAACCTCGGTGAAACGGAGGTTACTCCCTGTTTGGTTCATGACAGCTCAAAAATTGGACTGCTCTGCTGCATCCTCCAGGAACCAGCAAAAATCCAAACTGTTTGTTTTATGACAGCCTTTTGTACGCATAATATCCTCAGAGAGCTATTTAGTTAGACCAAAATGAGATTAAAGTTTGTTCTTCCGCATCTTGTTGTTCCGTTTGAAAATCCAGGAGCTGAGCATTCCACAGCTGCCGTAATTCCACCCCTGTGAATGGCCCCGTACGTCCTTTGAAAGGTGGAGCCCGGCTGTTAGAGCTTGGGAGCACCCCCGGGAAAATCAGGGTGTTGCACTGAAGTGAAATTTGTATCCACAATTAGATCATTCATCCCATTCTAACAAAAGGGCCTCATTTAGCTGCCTTCTGATACCACCTCTCTCTGCCTCGCTTGGAAAGGAGATGGCACGGCTGTTCAGACTCTGACCAGTGCATCCCAAATGGCGTTACTGAAAATGAATCCCATCCCTAACACCGAGAGAACTTGGTGGTGTTATTACTGACTCGGAGAAGCCATACTGCCAGCGAGTGGACCCAACCCACCACTCTGGGTTAAACCTGCCCTTCTGCAGCAAGCTGGTACCCGGAGTTCTTCAACATATTT
Source organism: Calidris pygmaea (assembly GCA_003697955.1). Classification (NCBI taxonomy): domain Eukaryota; kingdom Metazoa; phylum Chordata; class Aves; order Charadriiformes; family Scolopacidae; genus Calidris; species Calidris pygmaea. Next base: position 1,094,568 of record QJSC01020716.1, on the reverse strand, counting down.
CAAACTCCTGAGGCCGTTGACAGCTTTTTAGCCGCCTTCGTAAGGGCACATTGATGTCACTGACGTGTAGTTTCCAGCTGACCTCATGGGTCAATGAGGGAGACCTCATTGCCCTCTACAACTCCCTGAAAGGAGGGTGTAGAGAGGTGGGGGTTGGCCTCTTCTCCCAAGGGGATAATGACAGGAGCAGAGGAAATGGTCTGGAGTTGGGGCAGGGGAGGTTTAGATGAGATATTGGGAAGAATGACTTTCCTGAGAGGGTGGTCAGGTCCTGGAACAGCCTGCCCAGGGAGGTGGTGGAGTTGCCATCCCTGGAAGTATTTAAGAAACGTGTAGACGTGGCACTTCAGGGCATGCTCTAGTGCCTGAGATTGTTGGGTTGTGTCTGTCTGTGGGTGGGTGTGATGTTTGTGGGGGGTTTTTTGGGTTTTTTTGTTGTGGTTGGACTCGGTGATCACAAAGGTCCCTTCCAACCATGAAGATTCTGTGATTAAATAAATGGCTCCTAGAAGGCCATTAATGTTGATTGAAGTGTGTATGTCCCGAAGCCCTCTTTTCTGTGGCCTTTATGTGCTTTTTATGGGACATGGGGTCCTGTGGCAGCCACCGCAGCCCTTACAGCACATGGTAGCAAATTATCACATATTATATCGTGTAATATCGGAATTGGTGGGGCTGTGGCAGAGAGAGAAGAGCATCAGAATTATATGCCTGTTCCTCAACTGACACACCTCATCAGGGGAAAGGTGTCTCTCTTACCAGCTGAATGATACCACGGGGATTAGTGGGTGCTGGGAACATCCAGGCTCTGCTTTAAACCCTCGCTGTGCCCCACTTTTGTCCCTGTTTGTAGGGAAAAGCGGTGGAGGGACGCGGTGCCAGCAGATGGCAGTGCCTGTCAGCAGAGCTTCATGGCAGGAGAAAACAGGAGCCTGCTCAGAATGTTTTGATTTACTTGGCGTGAAGCACAGCGCCATTTCTCCCAGGAGAGCCCTGCAAGGTGGGCAAAAAATGACCATCCTGTGATCCCACTCCCCTGCGCCGGGGGGAGACCCCTGCCCAGTTACGGACTGGGGTCACCACTGAGATGCTTGGGATTGGGGTGTGAGGGAGGTGGGCAGAAGGCTTCTCCTGACGCTGGCCATCTCACCTGAGCTTTGCAGAGCAGCAGAGGCTCTGTTCCTCTAGAGCTGCTGGCTGGACAGCTTTTCCCAGCACAAAAATTCATTCTAAATCTTATTAAAAGAGATTAAAGGAAGGAAGGAGCGGAGCTGAGGCCTTTGTGAAGGTGACACTGTCCTTAGGGCTGGTGGAGCAGCATCCAGGGACTTCACCTGCTCCAGAAGCCAACGTTATGATTTTAGGGGGGGACTGGCTCTCATGCTGTATGAATTACTGTTTAGTACATTTTAAGTAAGTTTAAATGCTTATTTAAAAAACCAAAACTGCTAATGTACTCCCCAAATAGCACTTTTATAAGGACGCTTCATGTATCACAGCCATACTCCTAAAAGGTAAAATAAATATTGCAGAAAAGAACATTCCTAACAGTTATGAGCAGGAGAGGATCTAGCATAATTTCACAGGATTTAATCAACACTTTATTACCGTGCCTTTTACTTCCGCTGGAAAGAGTTTCGCTGCTGATTTGAATTTAATCCCCTGTGCTGTTTGCAACCTAAGTGGGGTAGCACTGGTCTAAAGCACCTGATCCAGGAGCCAAACTGGCTGCTCTGATCTCAATGGCCATACCGTGGTGAAGTGGGGAATATAAACTTAACAACAAAATTGTATCTGCAAAACTAATTTTCAGTGGCCTAAGTCCTTGGTCCAGCTCCAGGTTCCGATCCCATGTGGCCAGAGCCAACCTTCGTGTTGATCAGAGAACAAGAGCACTGGTAAAAGGTGCTGTGAGTATAGAGATGTGCTTTAACCCAGTCCCCTGTGCAATGTGCCTATTAATGGTATTCAAGGCTGGGGTTATTTCCCTTTCTTTAGCATGGCTGTATGAATTTCTCCAGTCGAGCTTCCATAATAAAGTGTTCTGTAGCCTAGATTGAAGATAGTCAGGAATCTGATTTTCTGATCTACAGGAAGTTCCAGTAGTTCATTTTTTTTTTTCCCCGTTCCAGAACAAGAATGCAAATGATAAGTTGCAAAATGTCCATACAGTAAAATAAAAATGTCCTTCCAATGCTGACGTTTTTCATTAGCAATAGTGTAACTTTAAAAAAAAATTTAGAAAAAAAAAATTGAAAGTCATTCAGAGCAGAACATGGACAAAATAGCTTTCAGTTTCCAGCAATACTGACACATTCCCGTACTGTGCTTTGGCTTTGACAAGTTTTCTTTCCCTGACTGGAAAAATCTTCTGTGAAAGCATTTCTGATGGGCTGTAATGTGTGTGGTCCTGGAACAGAGAATTAAGGGGGACATGAGGACAGGATCAGGGGAACAGGGCAAGGTAACCTGTGGTCTCCAGGCAGGTCTATCTCATATATGCAGCTGGCCTGACATTTGCTTTTCAGAAGAGGAAATATTTTACTAAGCGAGGGAGAGAGTGTGGTATTGTCAATGATTGAAAAAAAAAAAAGAGAAAGACAAAAAAATAGAGCAAAGCACTGAAGGGCTTTGAGAGCGTTCCCTGGGAGTAGCTGGATCTCAGCAAACAGCACAACTCGGGCAGCAAACACCGTTTCAGCAGCTTGATGGTTGGAAGAGCATCAGAGGAATCACGCTCTCCCTCCTTCTCCCCACTTTGCCCAAATTCCTTGGTCCAGCCTGGAAAAGGGATTCCACGGCACCAACGAATGTGTACGTGTGTGCTCCCTGTTAAACGTGTGCTTTCTGCATTCTCCCCGTCCTCCCCTATGTTTTAGGATCTGCTTTCTGCTTGAGTGATTTTAAAACAAGACCACAGCTCCTAAAAAACCCCTGACATCCCCCCCCAAGTAACGGGGGAGCGGAGAAGCCGGGCAGGGGGGGAGGAGAAGCGAACGCCGAGCCCCTGGGGAGGTGGCCGGGAGGGCAAAGCGCCGTGGGGTGACCGGGGAGCCTGGGGCTGTCTCGGGGGGGGGAGAAAACCGCCTCTCTCCCCCTCCCCAGCCAGCCCTTGCTGTGCAGAGCAGCGCCCGAAACCCCTCCCCTCCTCGCCTTCGCTCCCGCCACCTTTCCCTCCGGCTGCTCATTCAGAAGAGACGATGCTCCCCATCGCACGCCCTCCTCTCCGCTCCCCCCCGGCCCTCTCCCAAGCCATAGACCACCGGGAATCCGTTGGTGGGGGAGCGAGCGGGAGCCAGGAAAGGCGGGCGTTTGGGAGGCAAAAGTAGCTCCTGCAGCGGAGGAGGGCGAGGGTTGGGAGCTCCCGTGTCAGCTCCGCCAAGCGAAGGGACATCAGGGCTCCCCGGGGACAGGGGCGTGTGTGGTTAAACCTTCAGCGCCACGTCGATGTCTTCTCCGAACAGGCAGAGGGAAGAAGGACGGGGGCAGCCCGGGGATCCGAAGACGAGCCCTGCTCTCTGGTGATGGCATGGACCGGGCACTTTCCCAGCAGCTGTTTTACCTACCTCTCAGCCCTGTCACCGTCCAGCGTCCCCAAAGTGCCAAGGCACAAGACTGATGCAGAGCCGCTCCTAGCCAGTAAGTTGCCTGCTTTTGCTTCTTTTTTCCAGTTCGCTTCTTTCCTTTTCTGGTTGCAAAGGGTGAGGGGGGGCAAGCAGCTGAGGCATTGGGTCAGCTGCACGCCAGGGTTCTGTGCCCAAACCCGCCGAGATGTGCTGTCGTCTGACTCGGCAGCTGCCGGGGAACTAACTCTGTGGGAAGCCGGGGATTGGGTGTTGATCTCGGGCAAAACCCCCGTCAGATCTGGCACAGGTGTCAGGCAGGAAAAGACATGGAAAACAACAAACTGCTCAGATCCCGGATGAGTGGAGATCAACTGGGATACAGTGGGCAGGGGGAGGCTGGTCAGCAAGCAGCCCTGAAACGCCGGGAATGACTCCATAATCCTCACCTAGAGTCAAAGATTAAATTCTTTTATAATTAGGATACTTCTTAGCCAGCTTAGTGTTTAGAGAGCCCTTGCAGCGTAGTCTCCAGACGATGAAGTGGCACGTTCAGCCCTTGGGGGGGTGGGCACAGGCATTTTTTCATGCACTGGGAATCCCTAGGGGTGTTTATGGCTCTGGGAGGTAAAAGTGTGAGTCCTTTTTTGACCAATGTCCTGCCGCATCGGTCAAAAAGGTGCCCGGAGTCCTCCTTTGTGCATGAGCCCGGGCTGGCTGGGAGTAGCACACCAACTTTTATACGGCATGTGCCTCCTTTGGTTTTGACCTGAGAGTTTCAGGAACCAATCGAGAATTGGCAGAAACTGTCCCAAAAAGCTCCCATCTGACTTTCAGGGGTCAAGCAGGTCCTTCCTGCTGCACCCTTTTACTTTCAAGTAGACAACTACCTTGGATTTATAGCAGAGTAGCTCAGAGGGAAACAAAACTGGCTTCTCTAACCAATTCTCTGACCAAGCCAAGAAACCAGTGTCTTCCATGGTACGTGGGAAGTGTGTCTGGCTGTGTTTGTGGTGGGACAGTCATTTTACTTCCGAGTGTCAGTTCTTTTCCCCACTGCTCCTACTCAGTTGGACCATTTCTGGTTCCCATGAGAGAAAATTCTCCACCTCTGGAAGGTTCCAGCCCAATTATTTACAGACTCTGGAAAAGGCAAACTGAGGTTTGGAGCCACGTTCTGAGACAAATCTCCACACTCTTTTCTATAAGAATCCCCCACTTTCTATTCAGTTGGAGGTCAGGAGAGTCACTGGGACACCTGGGGTAAGCTCTGGCACTTCACTGGCAGCTGGTACTGGGCAGGTCAGTTTGTCTGTCCATGACTCATCTTCTCCTGTCTGCCCAGTGGGCTCAATAGCACCATTGAACATCTTGGGGCAAGAAGAGCCTGCATTCGGTCAGTTCATCTTTGAACTGCTTGGATGCAAGTTACTGGAGAAGCTCCTTCAATTTTATTTTATTCTTTTAAGCCAGCTGCAGTGATTCTCAGCTGCTATAATGGTGAAATAGCTAAAAAACAGAGAAAAGGGACGTTAGTGCTCTTGGGATAAGATTTTCTCTTAGAATTGGGGTTCCTCTTTCCCCAGTGTTCTGTGTGTGGCAACAGCCGACAGCAGGAGGAACGGGGGTGTCTTACCAGGACAGAAGTGTCTCTTTCTCTTTGTTCAGTTCTGTTGGTTGAAAGATAATGGTCACATTTTCAATGACGCCATAAGGTCCCCCTAAAAATAGAGTCTGGGGTAAAAGGACAGAGACAGAGAGGCTGCAGAGCGCCTCGGGCAGAGTCACTTCCTTGGAGGTGGAAGGATCAAACTGGCTTCTATTCAGGCTTTATTTGCTGGAAAAGAAAATGTCATTTGACTGTTCAATATTAAGAAAAACACCTCCGAGCATAATATTGTGATTGCATCCTTTGCACGTGGGCTTTTCAGGCTCAGCTCCTTAAATTCAATGAATTGTGAGGTGACTGAAAGTCACAGGGATTGTATCCTCCCGTCCACCCTGCGCGTTTCAACTGTGATATTTCAAGGAGTAGATACCCCTTATGTTGTGGAAACTCCACGTTCTCCAGTCCTTGTTCTGTAACAAATTGCTACAGCCTGTGCAGTGGGCTCATTTTCTAATTTTCATCTTTTTTTTCTGAAAAAAAATATAAATAAACCCACCCCAGTCCCTATTCTCATTACAATTTAGCTTCTCCTTTCTTTTCTGCATTTATCTGAAGTCAATATATTTAATAAAAGTGCAAACTTGGATATGCATGGGGTTTTTTTTATACTTTAATCCATAGTTGGGAGGAAAAAAATCTATTTGAAACCTGTAGCTACTAGAGAGACCAGAAACACTATTTCTTGACATTAGAAATAATCTTGCGAGGTTATTTGTGCTGGTAGATCAGGCTACGGAGGCTTCTCGGGGTAATCTTTAGACACACCTGAGGCAGAGAGGGGCTGTATTCACTGCTGCTGGGTTGGAGGGAGGGAAGAAGAGGGGCGCAGTGATTTCAGGCACTTGTTCAGGATTTTGGAAAGTCAAGGTTTAATTCCCTGCCACAGACACCCAGTGGGGGTGTGGGAGAAGCAAATGTCTTTGTGATTCACTTCTCCCCCTTGAAATACAGGAAATAGAGCAGTTCCGTGTCCCACAGATCTGACTAAATAAATAAATAAAATTTTAAAGCACGTGATGCTGTGTTGACCTCCGTGAAACAGTCAGATACTCCGGGAATGGGGGGGCCGCGTTGCTACCTCACAACCGACAATGAAAGGGCTCAGGGATGTTAGACCTGTGACTGTGCAGCATTGCTGGGGAGAAGGACAGATGGGGAGGTAATTAGCAGATAAAAGTAAAGTGTGAATGTCCATAAGCTCTGTCTTTCTTCGTGTTATATTAACTTTCATATCCAGAGAGATTTTCTTGCAAGGTATTTTCTTTTGAAAGACTGAACACCACCTTTATTGCTATTTCTGAGCCTAAAGAACTCCAAACAGTCAGGCCCCATCACCAGCCCAGTAACAAGCACAAAGTCATCCTGCTCCTTCAGGAGCTGCCCAGTTACTCATCGCTCACCCAGTTTGTGCACTGGTGGGTGGGTGGGTTGGTGTCCCCTCTGGCCCCAGAGGAAGTCCCTTGTGAAATTGTGCCTGTCAGCATCTTAGAAAAGGGTGCTGCGCCGTAATGAGAACTCAAAGAGGAAACGGGGGGCATCTCCCTACTTCAACACTGAGCGAAATTACGCTTTGAAAAGCAATTATTTGGGTGAGGGAGCTTTTGAACCAGCTGTTTATTAGTGAAGTGTCACGGGTCTCCCTTCCTGCACAGTTCCCTTAAGTGTTTTGCCCTGGTTTTGAATAGCATGAATTTTGCATCATTTTTGCATCCACCTGTGGATCTCCAACCACTTCCCAAAGAGGCAGCCACCAACAGCCTCTATTTATAAGTCAGAAAACTGAAAGATGACATGATTTGCGCAGAATCTCCCTGCCTTTATTTTCCTCACATGCATATGGATGCCTCGGAAGGTAATCTCGTCTTGGCACTGCTGTTTGGTCTCAGTCATACACAGGCAGTAAATAAAAAGGTAGTGGGAATGAAGCCTTTCTCAGGGAAATCACAGCCCCACCTGTCAGTTAGGATGTATCCAATAGCCATTTCTCTTCAGGCTGTCAAAAGCCAGCTTCTCCTAACATTTCTTCTTCCTCCACCTTTGCGCCAGCGCTCAGCGTTCAGCAATCGATGCTTTTATCCTCTTTGGGTGCTAGTGCTTTAATTTACTCTGTTCCTCTACCAACTTCTCCATGTTGCCAGTGTCTGTCAATTAAGAATTTCATTCCCTTCAAGCAGCGTAACCCAAAGGAGAATCTGTCCCAGAGGAGTCCGGGGACAGCGACCCCAACTCTGATTTATGTGGTGAGGGCCAACGAGCAGCAAAAGTACCAGGGGAAGCATTTCAGTAGTGAATTGTTGAGCATTTTCTGCTGTATTGATTGCTTGTTGAGTGGGATAGGACTTCAGGAAAAAGCATGATAGAATTAAGTGGAATCCTGATTTGGGAAGGTGTGAGGGGTTTACTAAAGAACAGTTGCTCATAATGCAAGAAAACATGGGCATCAGGTTTAACACAAACAAAAAGAAGGCTATTTTTACATAAACAAACTTGATGACAAGTTCATGTCTTCAAACTCCTCCCGCCTGCCAGTTTAGACCTCTCCAGGAGAAATCCTGTCCCCGCTGAAACTTGCATTTCCTTAAGTGAGATCAGTGAGTATTTAAATTTAAAAAGCCACCACGGTCAGCAGGGGGGGGAAAAGTGTTTTTCAGGCTTTTCTTGGTTTACCTTTCGAGATGTCTTTAGCAAATTTCTGTTGGAGCTCTCAGGAGGTACACCAGCCCTGTCAGGCAGGGCTTGGAGAGAGCTCTGCAAAACGGTGTCTCCCGGAGATACGTGGCTCACCCCAGCTCAACTCTTCTCCAGCAAATGGAAGAGCCCTAAATGTCACCGCCTGCCCCGAGTCTGTCGTCTCGACAAAAGCTGAGCAACAGCAAGTCTGATAAAAAGCCTCTTTGCAAGGTTGATAATACACTGACTCACATCTCCTTTTGCAGTAGCCTGGCCAAAAGGAAAACAGCTTTGTACAAAAGTGACATTTTTATTATCCCGGCCTCCTTTAACCAAAGATGGTAAATGCCAAGGAAACGGGATGGTGCGTGTGGCTGTAAGAGGCGATTTCATCTCTTTGCTGGAGGGAGCAGTGATTTACAAACTCAAGTCTGAATCTCCGTGAGATGCTTGCACGTAATTGCCGTCATCTGGAAGAGATGTGTGTGCTTGACAGCCGTGTATTACACGAAGAAGGAGTTAAGCAAGTCCTTACACAGCCACAGTGCTCCTTTTATAGTAACTTGTCATTTGTACTAAAGTTTCCCAGAGCAGTTAAAATAATGATAGCAAATTTCCTAGAAGATTCTTGTGCCGAGGATCTCACAGACCATTCATATCCGTGTCACAGATTTTACAGTTGGGGAATTAAGGCGGAAGGAAAAGCAGTGATTTGCTCAGAACTGGAGAAAAAATACTGGGATCATTTGGAACAGAAAGCTGGCTGGTCTTCAGGCATCCAGACCCGCGCTCAAACTGCTCACCAATATCTTGTAAAGATTCTAATGCAAAGATTCATCTGCTTAATTGCGTTCAATAATTAAGTACCGAGGTTATGCTTATTCTACGATGGGAAGTTTTCAGCTTAAATCTGAGGAGAAATTGTAAGGCGGCTGGAGGGAGCTGTCAGTAAAGTTCATGGACAGCAGGAATTCTTCTGCTTTAATGAACCACGTGCGAGGCGTTCCTGAAGGTTGCCAGAAAGATTTCACTTGACCTATTGTTAAAGATCAGCAGCATTAGAGAAGGGATGCTGCCGGTCCCTCAGGTGTTTCAGATAAACCAGGTTTCCCTCCACTTTCATTAGTGGCAGTCCCTCCAGCCTGCTTCACCACGGTGATATTTCTAGGGATTTGGGCTTTTTGATTGTTTTTATTCTAGTCTGTTCTTTTTAATATGTTTCAAGATCTTTTTGGTCTCTTTGGTATCAGTGTAAAATATGAAACCTTATGCTATAGAATAATGGCTTGAGACTGATTGTTCTCACGTCGTGTCAGTGTCAGTGAAGCTCAGCTTCAAATAGAACTTTCATAACAAAATTGTCGTTAAACCAATTCTTTTTAAATTGAAAACATGAAACACTTGCCTGTTTTTACCTTTCTACGCAGAGATTGATCAAAAGCTTTTTAGTCCGAATGGAGTAATTTTAGGTTAATCAAACATTGCAAACAAAGATCAAAAGTAATATTCGTAAGAAGAAAGCGAAGAGGTTCTTCTCTGAACCTAATTCTCTCTAAGTCAGTGGATGGGATGCTTCTTTCCCTATTAAAGAGAGGAGGGGGAAAAAAAGCACGTGATTGTTCTGACTTGCACTTGGCGTGTGCTTTCACATGTTGGGAAGTGAGAGTCAATATGGACTCTCAGAATTTGAGAGCATCTGGCAGTCGCTGCGCACGCCGTGAGGCAGCAGAGCCAGAGCCATGGCCCAGGAGAGCTGATTTTTGGAACAAGTAGCGGAAAATGGCTGGAGATACATCTCTAAATATACCAAGAGCCAGCTCCCAGGAGTCCTACCTTCAGCAGCAAAAGAAATAGAGGTAGGGATTAATATTCTGCCCAAATTCTCGACGTTGCTGCTTGGGGAAGGGAACGGTGCTGGGTTATCTGTCCCACGCCCAGGAGCGTGTGCACTGGGGGCAGCAAGCCCGATTCCTCCTACTTTACCACCCCAGCGTCGTGAATCCCCATTATTTACCCCTTCCCGTGGCTGCACTGGCTCAGCCCTGGCCCAAACCTTCCAAACCTGGCAGATTTGCCAGCGGGAAGAAGCCGGAGCAGCGCTGGGACGGTGCTGTGGACAGATGGCCGGGCTCCCTGGCGCACGCAGCCAGCGGGTACGGTTCCAGCAACAGGCTCCGGCGGCTCCGTTGGAGTCATGATTGATGGTGACTTATACGAGGGCTAAGAGTAATTCTTTGCTGTTAACCAGACTTGGCTGCGGCAGAATGGAAGTGGAAATTTGTTGCTTCATTTATTCATCCTGCCTCTGCTTCCTCCCCGCCCACCCTTTGTGCTTTTTAATACCGAAAAGATGAAGCTACTTTGCTCGAGCTTAAAATTGTCTTTCCCAAGATACTCTTAATTGTATCTCTACACCTTTCCTCATTCACAGACACGTAAGAAGATTAAAGATAGAGGGAGCAGTAATAGATTTAGTTAGGTTTTAATAGGATTTTCAGGGGACAATGCAGAGAATGAACGCCATAGAGAATATTGCTACTCTGTCTTTGATATCCCTAAGGCTCCTTAGGTAGTCTTTCACTGAGATTTTGTCTGCGCCCTGCATTCAGAGTCCAGACTCTCATTTTTCAATACAGCATGTGTGGTGGTTTTTGTTTTGTTTTGTTTTACAGGAATATCTAATCATCTCGGTAAACAGGATGTTACATTATAACCTGCAAAAATCATTGCAGCCGTCATTTTGTATTATTTATTTGTAGCTTGTTAAGCCTAGTTCTGCGTGTCGACAGTGGGCTTTTCAATAGCTCTGTGTTACCTTTCTAAAGGTGGCTGGTGTTTTTGTCTAACGTCAGATGAAGTGAAGGGGTGGGTTCTGATCTGTCTGATTAACCCTGGGCCTGGAGACATCACACCTTCAGACATGTAATTCCAGATGCTAATTTAAAGACTGTTTCACTTTTGGAGCCCGGGCTCCCAGAATAATTTGTGGAGGGGGTGGCTACTTCCAGAAGGTGATTCAGCACACCTGAAATCTGAATTACCCCTGGAGGTGCCTTTCTCTGCTGACTGGAAGGGAAACCTCATGCATAATTTAGACTGATGTGAGATTTAGGTAGGCGGCCGTGCTCAGCGTTTTCTATTAATTTCTAAGGTTTCTCTTGGTATGCACCCAAAACCTGAGGCACCGAAGAACTCTAATCGCTTTTGAAAATATATGTTGAAGTAACTTGACTTTGCTTCTAGTTGCGATCTCAATGTTGGGTGCAAAAAAAATCAGAGGACCAAAAATAAGCCCAAAACCCACAATTGTAGCAAGGCTTCCCTATTTCATGACTCCCAGACCATCCCCATCACCGTGTTTTCTGAGGCTCCGGTAGTGCATTATGCAAAGTGACTGGCAGCTGGTTCATGTTTGAAGAGACGGTGTATTATGAATCAGTATTTAACATCCAGTTCAACGCAGCATTATATTTAGCAAGTGGCTGTTGTGAGAAAAGTGCTGAAGCCTTTCAAAGTGTTTCCCAAAACAATAGTAGGAGGAAATTCGTGGTAGTAGCGAAGAGCTTTCCTGGTGTAGAGTCAGCCTGGATCCAGCCCTGCTCCAGCACGGGGTAAAGTCTGTCAGTGCAGCATTAATATTTGCCACATTTCTTCTCCTGGTCTGTCATAAACCAGGTGGCTTTTTGCCTCAGCTCTTTTCCTCATATCTTAAACTTCATTTCTTTGTTCTCCTGCAGCCCAGCCATGGCCGGAGATTCTAGGATCTTCATGAACCAGGACATGGACATCGGAGTTACATCCAGAGAGCCCAAGAAGATTCCCAAACAGGCTCGGGATGACGTCCCCATCGCCACTGACCGAACCCGCCTCATATCAGCAGAAGGTAAGAAGCCACGTCAGCGTTACATGGAGAAAAGTGGCAAGTGCAACGTGCACCATGGAAATGTCCAAGAAACCTATCGATACCTTAGTGACCTCTTCACTACGCTGGTGGACCTCAAGTGGCGTTTTAATCTTCTTGTCTTCACTATGGTCTATACCATCACTTGGTTGTTTTTTGGGTTCATATGGTGGCTCATTGCCTATATCCGGGGAGACCTGGACCATCTTGAAGATGAGAACTGGATCCCCTGTGTTGAAAATCTCAGTGGATTTGTGTCTGCGTTTCTGTTCTCTATCGAGACTGAGACAACGATTGGGTACGGCTATCGGGTCATAACGGAGAAGTGCCCAGAGGGCATCGTACTGCTCCTCATCCAGGCTATTCTGGGCTCCATCGTCAACGCGTTCATGGTGGGATGCATGTTTGTCAAGATCAGCCAACCAAAGAAGAGGGCCGAAACCCTCATGTTTTCTAACAATGCAGTGATTTCCATGAGGGATGAGAAGCTCTGTCTCATGTTCCGGGTTGGAGACCTCCGCAATTCCCACATTGTTGAGGCTTCCATTAGAGCCAAACTGATTAAGTCCAAACAGACCAAAGAAGGAGAGTTTATCCCCTTGAACCAAACGGACATCAACGTGGGATTTGACACCGGAGATGACAGATTGTTCCTGGTGTCACCTCTCATCATCTCACATGAAATCAATGAGAAAAGCCCCTTCTGGGAGATGTCCCGCACCCAGCTGGAGAAGGAGGAGTTTGAAATTGTGGTCATCCTGGAAGGAATGGTGGAAGCAACAGGTAAGGATTTGTCAAACATCAGTCACAATTTTGAGGGGGGAAGGGGAAAAATGGAGTGCGTTAAGGTTTTACTGGCAATGTCACCTCGACTGGCAACACGTTGGGATTTGTCCTTCTCTAGTGACTGATTTGGGTGGCATATTGTGGTCTGAGATAATTAGCAATTAAAAGATGGGTCCTTTAGCTCATGTTGTAGTGTTTCACACTTTTTTTATAAGTCCAGGATTCAGATGAATCCTGGATCCAGTTGGTCAAGAAACAGTCCCTAATCACTTAGAACTGATCCATGGGAAAAAGAGAATGGACTAAAAGAATTCATGAGGTCTCTTGTGTTCCCGTTTCCTGTGATCAAAATTCATGGCACAAATCTTTTCCCATTTCTCCTCTGTATTAAAAATTAGCTGTAACTATGCTATTTTCAGTATTGCTGTAGTGTTGCTTTTTAATGGAGACTATGAAGGACGTGCCCAAGTATTACTATATCCCATAAAACAGCATGTGCTGAAACTGAATGACTCGCATGTGATGCAGGACATATATTTTCAAAAGGAGCTCAAAGAGGAAAAATACAGAAACTGCTTTTGTGACTCTTGCAACCCAGCAGCTGTTTAACAGCTTAAAACAATGCTGTGTAATGGGTAGATCAGGAGATAGACTCAGCTGATTCCTAATTTCCTCCTATGGGTGTATTTGTGGCAGGCGATGAAAGAAGCCCGCGTCCGTATATAATAAATCTGGAAAAGTTGTGTGCCTCAGCTTTCCCAAATGTAGAAAAGGGAGGTGGCAGCATGCCTCAGGCTGGTCCACAAGGGCCTCCAGGCTCCATCCGGGGGGATGTGGTGTATCTCCTAGGGCTCTGGATAGAGCGGAAAGATGCTTGTTCTCTGGAGTTTCACCTACAAGACATGGCACCATGGGGTCATTTTGCCACTCAGAGCTAAGTCATCAATTCTGGTCTCTGAGAAGGAGCTGGCAGGCTCTTTCTGCTGTGCTTGTAGCAGAGCAGGAGTGTTTTAGCACCTGGAGATGCTGATGCTCCCTTCAGGAGGGCTTTCCGAGGCTGGTCAGGGGCTTTAGGAGAAGGGTTCTACAGGCGGCGCTCAGGAGAGAGCTGCTCTCTGGGGATATGCAAACACAGAAAGAGACAGAGATGCCAAAAAGCTTTTATAAGTAGTTTTGCCCTTTGGTGTTTAAGGATTTTAGCTATGAGATGGCACTGTCAACCCAAGTTCTTTCTGGTGGTGGCATTTGGAATTTTTTTTTTCATGTTGAAGAGGCATGGGCTCTCTCTGAACCATGAGCAAAGGGTTTCAGCTTGATACGAGTACTCAGTGGTACCAGCACCCTGTCCCACAGATTCTGGCCCTGGCTTACTATTAATATTGTCCCCTTCTTGAGATTTGTCCCTGTTAGTCTCCTAACAGCCAGATGCAAGGGGAAACAGTCTCTCGGATTCCTGCATCCCAGACCTTCTCTCTCGAAGACAGCTCTCTGGAGAGCTAGTTCAGTTTCCCAGTGTCTCCCTTTAGTCAGGAGGCAAATAGCGATCGCTGGCCGGAGGTACCGTGCCTCGGCTGGAGGACTGGAGTGGAGAACTGGAGTTCGTTTGGCTTCACCTGGTTCATTACCAGGCAAATATTCTTTCCCAGCAGAGCATCATAGAGATGCAGCAAAAAAAGGGGTGGGTGGAAAAGACCATCAAAGGCGAAGATTTGTGATGGAAGCTTATTTTGTAGCCTAAACATACACAAGGCATTGGAAACTCCTAATCCGAGCAGGGAATGCAGTTCCTTGTTTGTCCAAAGCCTCTTTCCTCATCACAGTGACACCATCACGTTCCGTTTGAACAGCCTTCCTCTTGTGAGAGCTCAGCTCTGCTGGGCACGTCTGAGAGGAAGTCATTACCAATAACAACCTCGAAATTAAAAGCATGACATAGGAATAATATCGCTTTACAAATGGGCTCCTCTCCCAGCGGGATTGCACAGGTCGGTGTATAATGACATTAAGGAGCATACATCTGTGGAAATGAATTATTCTGGTCTCCGAAGACAGGCTGTGAAATTCCAAAATTGGAACTAGAAGAGCCAGTTTGCGTTGAACTCAGAGCAGAGGGGAGCTGGGGTGATGCCGTTACCGGATTGAGATGCTGAGATGGTTTCTGAGTGACATATGGTCACCGGTGGGGGATATTTTGGCACAAGGAGAGTGACTTGCAGAAACACAGCGTTTGTGCTTTCCTCTTTGTCCTCGCACTTTGTGATATTGATAAGGCAGTTTGGGGGATATTAATCCCCACCTTCAAACCTTAAAACATGCTCCAAGCAAATTCTTTGGCTTCTTTCTTTCCTGTCACATCTTTCAAACCCCATCTGCTTTGGGGAATGGTATCATTTACTCACAGCATGACCTCTGTTAAATCATGACACTGTTACAACCTGAGCAGGTTGAGGGCGGTATAAAAATGCAACAGAGTGTTTGGTCCCTTAGTAACCCCTGTGAAAATTGGGGCCCACCATGGGCCGCACGGTGGGGCCCACCGTGCCAACCATGGCAGTGTTGAGGGGTACAACTGGACAGAGTATCTGTGCTATAGCTCTGTTCATGGGGGACGAGGGACACGCCAGTCCCAGGGGCTCTCTCAGAGGTGGCTCCGCTCTGCTGTTGTGGTCAGGAGTGAAAATTAGTGGAAACTCATTCCATCTTGACAGACACCAGCAAATCCCAGCGTGAAGGTGTCCTGCGCTGCTGGGGAACAGACAGCTGGAGTCCTGGTGGACAATAGGATGCCCATGAGCCAGCAATGGGCCCTTGTGGCCAAGAAGGCCAATGGCATCCTGGGGGGCATCAGGAAGAGTGTGACCAGCAGGTCAAGAGAGGTCATCCTGCCCCTCTGCTGTGCCCTGGGGAGGCCCCAGCTGGAGCACTGGGTCCAGTTCTGGGCTCCCCAGTTCCAGAAGGACAGGGAACTGCTGGAGAGGGTCCAGCAGAGGGCCACAAAGATGATGAGGGGCCTGGAGCATCTCCCTTACGAGGAGAGGCTGAGGGACTTGGGGCTTTTTAGTCTGGAGAAGAGAAGACTGAGGGGGGATCTGATCAACACCTATAAATACTTAAAGGGTGGGTGTCAGGAGGATGGGACCAGTCTTTTTTCAGTGGTGCCCAGGGACAGGACAAAAAGAAATGGGCACAAACTTGAATATAAGAAGTTCCACCTAAAGATGAGGAGGAACTTCTTTGCTGTGAGAGTGGCAGAGCACTGGAACAAGCTCCCCAAGGAGGTGGTGGAGTCTCCTTCTCTGGAGACACTCAAACCCCACCTGGACACGTTCCTGTGGGACCTGCTCTGGGTGGCCCTGCTCTGGCAGAGGGTTGGACTGGATGATCTCCAGAGATCCCTTCCAACCCCATAGCATTCTGTGATTCTGTTTTTCAGAAGGTATTTTGGAAGCAGGTCAAAGTGGCGATTGTCAACATACAAATGACTTAAGAAAATTAAGCTTAATGTCTTGACTAAAAGCATGATTTTTTCCCTGAAAATTCAGGACAACAATTTTATAGCTGTTTCCAGTAGCTTTAACCATCCACACACACATTGCAGATGTAATGCATTGTCTCCTCTCAAACAAGGAACTCTTCTTCCTGACATTTAACTTTAATTCTGAGCCAGTGGAAGGCAAAGATGGTAAATAGTTACAAATGAAAAGTGTAGAATTAATTCTGAAGAGCTGAAACACTTCAAGTCATTGTTTCCTTAACAAAATGAAACATTGTGGTTTAAAACAATGTTTTTGTTTTCAAGATGACTTGAGTTTCCTAAACACTTCAAGTTGTTTTTTTTAACAAAGTGAAACATTGTGTTTTAAACCCATGTTTCTGTTTTCAAGTTGACTTGAATTTTCAGAAGGATAAATCAGGGCACACTGAAGAGTGGCAGCGCACAAGAAACAGATCAGCCAATGCAATGGGTTTATTTTGCCAAAAAAGAAAATAACCATTGTATTATTCTAGTGAGAGATCTCCAGGGACCCAGAGAATGAACGCAGAAACCTGAAACCCTACTGACCTGGGTATTTCCAGCCCATATTTTGGATGGTTGGGGCACTGGGACTCCACCAGAGCTTAAAACATGCCAAAGGGGGCCCAAGTTCCTGGGCAGATCCGTTGTGATCATTGCGGAGCAAAACGAGCACTCTAAAGACAAAACCCATGTTGATGACAAGTGTTCTGACTTCCAGGGCTGCTTCGTGAGCATCTCGAGAGCAGCAGCATCACTCACGCTGCTGACTTAATAAATTGGTCACAGAGATTACTGCAGGGAATTAATTCTCTTTTGCCTTATCTGAAAGGGACACTTGTCAAGATCAGCTGGTCCAAATTTGACCTGCGATAAAAGGGATGAAAGTGAAGGCAGAAAATCTGTTTGCGAAGTGAATAGAGTTTTGTTTTCAGTGCCTTTCTGCTCTCCACAGTGGTCACAAAAAACTAAAGCCATCCTGTTGAGAGAACAGGTCCTGGCTGTTGTTGGCCAAACCCTCCTGACGCTGAACTGAACGTAGCGTGTAAAGCAAGGCTGCTGGGACGGAGCAGTGGAGTTTCAGACCCCTTTTCCACACTTCCAGCTGAGTGATGCTGAAGAATTTGGTTCATTCAATAAGAGAACATTTGAGAGTTCAATCTCTTTATTTTTATTTATTTTTCCCCAACCCATATTTCTTTTCCTCCATGATGCAGTCAAGACTTTCTGGCAGCTAATTCGAAGAGCCCCTCGTCTCTTCCGGCTGTACCCTTCCTTCCACTGCTAATTACAGACAATTAACCAAAACCTGATTTATCAGTAGCTATCCTGCAAACTTCATCCCGTATCTCCAGTGTCCAGCGTTGCTGTTGGCTGGACACACAAACAGCAACTCTTGTTTCTTTACTCTCCATCCTCACTGGTTTTCATTACGTCTTTTTCCCACCACCATAAAAGAAGCTACAAGAGACAGTCGAGTCACTAAATGAAGTTTTAATAAGCTCCTGGGAAAGGATAGGCATATATATTTCTGGCTTAGAGTTTGCATGATAAAAAGTGGTTTAATGATTAGAAGTAATTTGTCTCATCCGGTCCCTGTGAGAGCGTGGGCAAACAGCAGCTTTTTTGCACTCCAATTTATCCACCTTCACAGAGGACACAGCGAAATTTCCTGGCTGTAAATATAGGACCCGAAGCAGCAGTCACAACATCAGATATCCTGAAATTAATCATGATTTTCATAGGAGAACAAAGGAAGGGTGAAATTACTAAATGGAGTTTTTGTGCATTCATCATCTGCTTTGGGTTGTCGTGTTGTTTTGTTTTGCATTTTGCATATAAATAAGTTTTCTTTTCTGCAAGAGGGACCTTGCAGAACAGTTAGAGAAACTGCTTATATAATTCTGGGGAAGAGAGAGACATCTCAAGCTTCAAGCCGTTCTTTTCATGAGCTGAACTGTCCTCCAGAGGCAGACACGGGGCAGGGCAGTCACCTCAGGTGCCTCTATAGTCGCTGTAAGCACCTTCCTGAGGGGCCTGAAGTTCCATGGTGCGAGCTTGGTGCTCAGGTTCTGCCTGGCAGAGACATGGCAGTTGAATCTGCGATCTTTAAATCATAAGGTCCTTCTTTTTATTTCCTTTTTTTTTTTTTTTTTCGTTTCCAGTGCCTGGGAGCTTTCTCATGCCTGGAGAGCATTCAGATAAATTAAAATCCTATTACTCTCCTCTGGCATAAAAATCAAAGTGAATCAAGCCCAGACATGTCCTCCTCTAAAGGAGACAAGCACAAATAATTGGAGGACCATGCTCCTACCTTCTAATATTCCTTTTCAAGTTGGAGGAATATCGACTTTTTGGAGGTTACAGTGCTCTTTGCTCTAATTAATGCAAAGGGACTAATACATTTCATAACTAGCCCAATGCTGATGCTGATCTGAAGACATGCAGCGCCTAATTAGAGTGATAGGACTTAAAATTTTTATAACTACTCCTTGCCATCCTAACTTAGATCAGTGTGTCACTGTACCTGTGAGTCCCTGGGTTCTTTCTTTGCGCTCTCGTGGTGCAGGTGTCGAGAATAAGGGAAAAGTCACCCTGCAAACAACAGTGTATGAAAACAAGGACAGAGGAGTGGAATCACTTCCAGCAGTATCTGTGTCTGAACTGCAGGGAGAGCCCAGCAAATATGGCAAACGTACACTCAGCAGCCACATGACATTTTGCCAGCAGATAATCACTGAGCTCTCTGGCATTTAAATGAGGAGAGTTAATTTTAGGCTGATGAAAAATGTTGTCTTGACAGCCCCAGGGGCTGGGATATCTCTACCCACTGAGAAGGTTCAGGCCGTGGAGCAGGACTGAGAGATTCAACTGTACTCTTGATGTGATCAAATTGAAGCCCGTGGCAGTTTCTTGGGCTGGTGGATGAAGGTTTGTGGTCTCCCCTTGCCCTCTCCCATTAAACTCCCAGCAAAGGTACTGGCTGTGACGGCGCGTTTGACGCAAATATGCATCCTCCATCGGCTGGAGAGAGCCTGCTGGTGCGTCTCTGGAGAGCCACCCAGCTGCAAACGCCCTTAGATTTGGCCTGTGATAATGAAGTTTGATTTTCTCTGGTCACCTGAGGGGATTTGAGCCCCGGAAAGGAGGAGCAGTGGCCGCTTTCCCCGGCAGCGCGGCGGGGCCGGGCGTCTCTGCTCCACTTGCATAATCTGCATCGGGAGCAGCCAAACATGCCCAAATCTGCAGCTCCCGTTGAGCACACTGCGGAAAAGCCATCAAATAACTGCTTTTTGTCAGCACGTAGTAACATTCCTTTGTCTCTGATAAAACATAAGCTGCCTGATCCCCGCTGACTTTGATGACGGAGAAGTGCCGTACCGGTAGAGCTCCCCGACACCTCCTGTACGCACCAGTCTCTCCTCAGTGCCTCCCTCTGATCTCCAATGTAATGAAACACCTGGTTTTATACCCACAGCAATATATTTTGCGTCTTTTCATCTGCTGGAAACCAGAAACGGGCCATTTAGGAAGGCATCCCTGGCTGCCCTAAACGGGAACATGCACAAACTCGGTTATTGATCCTGTGATGTAGTGACTCCGGCCCACAGACGAAAACACCCACTTCTTAGGATTCTGCCCTAATGAAATTATCATTAAAACTCCATGAAATGTTTATTGCACAACTTGAAACCCGGAGACAGTCCCCTGGTCTCCAGCTTTCTGAAAAGCCTGGAACTGGTTCCAGCTTTATTGAAAATCTGGTGCATCTGCTTAAAACTTTGTAGGAACTTTTTTTTTTTTTTTCCTGGCTTTAATTAAAATTGAGTTTTGTTTGTGACTGAAAGCTGAGCTGCTGAATTAAGAGATGAGAAAGCTGTAACTAAACCTTGAAAGCTGAAGATTTCACATATCGGTTCACATTTTCCACAACTGACAGATTGTACAAATTTATGTTAAACATATTTTTTCATTTTCAAACCAGATTGTTTAGGAGAAAATAAACTTCTAATGGTCTTAGTATCTGGAAAACACGATACACTTGAAAAATAAAAATCTCACTGACTTCAGTTTTAAATAAGTTTTGAAGCTCATCTGCTTAGACTGACAAAGAGGGAATGAGGATATTCTTTTGGCTTTAATCTTATTTAAATGAAAGTCACCAACACCACGTCTCTATCACTATACCAAATATCTGTACCATTTAAACCCCAAACGTGTAGTTATATCTGCTCTAAGGAAAGAATTAACAGCCTTTGTCGGGGCCATAAAACTATGGTTATTTTTGCAAGAAATTCTGAGTTCGAACTCACCCTCCATTTCTTGTGCTCTCTGAAGTGTGAGTGCCCGAGGGTGGGTTCTTGATGGGTATGAGCACGGGACGTAACCAACACCCAGGGTGTCCCACGGGCTCGGAGAAGCAAAGTTTAGGAAATAAAACCGGCTCTTTTTTGCAGAGTGCCCCCAGAAAGATGTCAGTCTGGGGAATTACTCCACCCCACCGCAGCTGAAACTTGGATATTCCGAGCGCAGAGGGCACAGCACTCGCTGTGTGCTGCATCACGTACTCTTAATAAAAGTAAGGTTTATTGTTTCCACACCTCTTCTGTCATCTTTTTGCAGTTACAGAGGCTGTAA
This sequence comes from Calidris pygmaea, assembly GCA_003697955.1. NCBI lineage: Eukaryota > Metazoa > Chordata > Aves > Charadriiformes > Scolopacidae > Calidris > Calidris pygmaea. Next base: position 1,073,827 of record QJSC01020716.1, on the reverse strand, counting down.
TTAGCCAGGGACGTTACAGATGCATTAATTAACCAGGCTGGAGAGCATAGGGCAGCCTGCGAAGCAGGCACTTAATGGAGTTTGAAGCAGAGACAATGCTGCTGTTTACTGGGTAGTGTAGGAGTTGCCAAGCAGTATGTCCCCACGCAATTAAAACACCACTGCACATGTGCTAAAAAGGAATATTTGAATGGGATTATGGAGCAATTACAAGTTGTCTTATTGTGCTGGCTGTGTGTACCCCTGGGGTTAGAGCAGGCAGCTACTGCAGGAGCCTGGCAGTGAGCAGTGTTGGGCTGCTGAAAGCTTTCCATTGTTCCTGCCCTAATTGAATACTTACAGCAGGAGATAACTGTGACTGTGTCTCTGGAGTTCAGGTTCACTGTCAGGTGCTCCCCCTCCCACCCCGGGAAAGAGCTATTTCAGACCCTGATTATAGGGCAGGAGTTTCCTTCGGATGGGTCACCCCCCCACGTTCAGCAGGGACACCCCATCGTGGCTTTGGGGGCTTCCACGTGGTGCCTTTATGCCTTGGAAGGCCATGACCAGAGCCATCCTGGTCATTCACAGGACCCGTCAGCCTGGGTGATGGGTCCTCTCCTGCTCCCCTGGCTGGCCTCTGAAAGCCCTCGCAGCTTGGAGAAGACACTTGAAGCCTTTCTGATCTCTGGTGCCAAACCAGCTCTGTCTACAGGAAAAAGGGCTGGTTTATTGTAACTGTCCCTTACCCTACACCACACACCGCTTCTTGTCCAGCGTTCTGGCCTCCCAGCATGGGGAAGCATCGGAAAATGCAATTAACCCCGCATTGCTGACCCCCAGAACAGCCTGTAGGAAATGGCCTTGCCCAGAGAGGTCAACCACGTGCTAAGTGTCAGCAGCACAGCTCTCCTGAGAAGAACGGCAGCAGGACTCCGAAATTAGCAGGGCTCTGAAATTTGCAGGACTCCAGGAGCTGCCGGCGCGTTGAGCTGCTCTTTGGTAGCTGATGGAAGGGGGTGAAGATTGACCAGCCCAGGGCAGGGGATGCTGCACGTTGTGGTGTCACCATAGAGTCAGGAGTGCTCTCCACGCTGGCTTTTATTTCCTGAAAAGACGCGGTGCCTCGCTAGAGCTTCTCCGAAAGGCAAAACCACTTGGGGTAATTTTCTCCTTCCATTATTGTATTTTTCATAGCAGCCTCTGCTCCTCCCGGTTCCTTCCGGCCCAGGAAGCAGCCACGCGATGACTAACTCCGTACTTGTTGTTCCTGCCCAGAAGCAAATATTCCTGCAGATCTTCTTGGGGGGGGGGGGAAACTGGCTTTTCAGTCTGCGATACGGAACTGGAAATTTCTCAGTGTTGCATGTGCCACTGTCCCTCTTTGCCACTTTCAGGAACCAAAAGCAACTCATGTACTCCTGGCCTGGGAGCTTTAGATTGGGGAAAGGCATAAGAGTCAACAAAGCTTTCCAGGGAACTTCCATATGCGGGTGTCTTTCAATGGATTGTAGCAATTACGAGAACAAAATATCCGTATTTTCACAAAGGTGCCTTTTTTTTTTTTAATAAGAAAGGGATTTTTCTGATTACTTTGAGCTCACGTGGTGAGAATATATGCTATGCTCTTCCCTGAAGCATCTGCCACTGATATTTCCCCCCTGTGCATTGCTTTGGGTTTCTGTTTGTGTCCCTTGGGCTGCAGGACTCGCACTGGGAAGTATTAGCCAGGAACTGGATCAAGTGCATGTTGTGAGTGTGTTCTGGTCAGGCCTCCCTCTCGCCCTCCAAAAGGGAACAGCGGGAGGACTTTGTGAGGTCAGGTTTTCCAGATTTCACCAGAATTAATTCCAAAATCATAAGGTAATGAGGACAAACAGAAGGTAAATATTTGGAAGTCAGCCTCGGCATTGGCAGGTGATTCCGAGAGAATTTGTCCGCAGTTACGCCGATGCTGAACGCTTCTCCCAGCGCTGCAAAGCTGCTCTTTAGACTTTTTCAAAGTAAATAAATAAACCCTGATCCTTGGGGCTGAGGAGCAGCCCGACAAATACCAGTTTCATGTTTCCCGCTGTTCGTTCAGTCCACGGGGTTCAATATGCCTATGAGCTCGGCTGTGTGTCGTCCTGGGCTTTGGTTCTGCCAACCCAGTGCAGTTGGGTTGAACCCTCCAGAGATATCTAAAAGCCAGTTTGCCTTATAAATCTCTAGGAGTTGTGGCCCTCCCCACCTCTCGGGCTACGAGTCTTGGTGTCTTAACCCGAGTGGAGGAGGAATCACTGATGCAGCTGTAGATGAGGAGGGATGGGGTGCGAGGCGGTGGGAGCGCAGGGCAGTGGTTCACGCCGCTCAGGGGCCGGGTGGGTGAGGATCTGAGGTCCCTCAGCAGGGCTGGATGTCGTTCTAGCACCGCTCACCAGAAGTGCTGGTAGTGTCAGCCGCGCAAGCAACACCTCAACAGAGCAATGTGAGGACAGAGAGAAGCTGCTTTAGTGGTACCAGACTCCAAAGCCGTAAGCGCGAGGTTCAGGAAACTGTCTGAAGACGCGGCGATGAATCCGTCCCTTTTCCTTTGAGTGCTCAGCTTTTTCATGATGGAGGCTTTTGTGAGGCTTGTTAAGCGTGTCCCAGAGCAATCAGGTATGGAGATAACATGAAAGTGCTTTTAATGAAAGGAGTGGTTGGGTGAGCACGTAAGGAAGCTTTGCGTTTAACATCCCTCTCTTTCTACCCAGGGATGACTTGCCAGGCCCGCAGCTCCTACATGGACACCGAGGTGCTGTGGGGACATCGCTTCACTCCCGTCCTCACCCTGGAGAAGGATTTTTATGAAGTCGACTACAACAGCTTCCATAGCACCTACGAGACCAACACTCCCGTGTGCTGTGCCAAGGAGCTGGCTGAGTCTCGCCGGGAGGGCCAGCTCCTCAGCCACCTCCCCAGCACCACCCTCCTGAGCCCCGGCAGAGAGGCAGAGACGGCAAAAGGGGAGGAAGAGGAGGAAGAAGAGGAAGAAGGCAGGGAGCCAGCGGGATTGAATGGAGCCAACGGGACAGCAGGAGAGGTGAAGGAAGACATGCCTGTATAACACACGAACCGCTGGACCGTAGATTCCCGCATACATACACTTACTGGGAGACTGTGACAAGTCGGGGGACTGACTGGGAGTCAGAGAGCTGAGATTTACCTCCAAATCTCTGCTGCCTGCTGCTCCATCCCGGCCAGTCACCGCACAGCACCGTGCCTCAGTTTCCCTCCCCTTTTACCTGTACAGCGAGGTTCCGAGCTCTGCACTCGCTTGCAAAGCGTTTTCATCTCTATGGACAAGGCTCACTACATATGATCACTGTTAAAACTGAAATTCCCACCACTGGTTGTCTCATTGGACGTTCAGAACTCTTCCCCCTTGAGAGGGTATTTAAAAGGTAAAAGTCCAGAATGTCCCATCTCAGTATGAAGAATGTGGTTTCATACCTTCACTTAATTTGTGAGTCAATGTATTGTAGACATTATTACTGCTAAATTAAAAGAAGAGGTAAAAAAAAAAAACAAAAACCCTCTCTGGTATGTAGTGAAGTGTTTTGCCTTCATGAATTTTACAAATAGATCTGAGTGTTTTCCTCCAGGATCACAAAATGTCTGATATTAACAGGACAACTTTCCCTGCAAACCTTTAGCATGTTTATCCACTATTGTGGACTTTCTTCTCTCATTGTGTACTCGTTTCATGGACATTCTGACACATTCTGAGGCTGTCCGTGGTCAGAGAAAGTTTAGATCTTGCCCCAGTGAAGGTTTTTTCCTGGCCTGGGTGTCCCAGTTTCAATTCCAGTTGATGATTTATAACAAATTAAGGGAGTAGGTAGACTGGGTAAGTAACGGTTTGCAAAATTCTCTGCTCTTCTCTAAAGTATGTATTTAAAATAAAGGTTTTGATGCTGATGTCCCTATAGCTCATGGGACCAGGCACTGACATAACTGGAACCACCTGGTCAGGCTGGTGCAGGCACATGAGCTGGGGTCCAAAATCAGGATCAGTTCCCTGCTGCTGTCAGCGACAAGCGATAATATCTCTTGGGGGTCTAATACTTGATTTTTTGGGGGTATGCTTTGTCCTGCAGCTCAGTTAAGATTGTTGTTCCCGTGAAGCACTAAATTGAGTTAACAATTTTGGGCTCTCCAAAGAGGTAACCATAGAACCATCCTTCCCCAAAGAAAAAGGTCCAGAAAAAGGACCTTCAGGTCCAGAAAAAGAGTGAAGAAAACTAGTCTGTGAGATGAAAAATGTCCAGAAATTTGAACAACACAGACAAAAAAAATTCCCTTCTTGGGGAAAATCTCCCCCCTACCCCCCAAAATTTGGTGGAAAAAATAAGATACTTGCAGAATGACTTCTTTATCAAAATGGAATGAAGAAAATATAATATGCAAGAGTTATTTTCCATATGGGAAAGACCATATGTTTATCTGTGAAATAAATATTCACTGTAGTAGGGATGGACTGAGCTGCACACTAGGGATCTTTAATATGGTTTTGCCTCTTGATACTAATACAAAGAGAAGATAAACTGGAAATAGAAAGCAATGGTCTTATTGACATGTAAACAAAGAGAATACTATCTACAGGGGTCAGAGATATTATTTAATTAGAGACCTGACGTTATAGCGTAGATGAAAAATACAAAAAAAATATTTGTATTTATTTTTGAGGAGTGTGGAAAAATGGACATGTCAACAGAAGTGACTCTGTTGTCATGCCATGTTCAGAGCCAGCAGCCAGCTTGGCCTCCAGGATATAGGAATTACCATTATGTTATGCAGTATGTTGCAAAGTGAAGTAACTTCTTTTGAAATGCTCATCAGTTCTAGAAAGCATCTCGCAGACTTGGAGAGAGTGGAATTTGTCAAAAAGCTCTCATTTTAGTTTTTCTACTCAGCTTCCTCTTTCTCTGTACTGAGCCTCAGAGGAGCGGAGGGAAGAAAACAGGGAGAAAAATGGGAGAGGATTTTTCGAAGGGTTTGTTCTTTTTCTGAGGCCCTCGCTTCTCCCCCTACCTCTGCAAAATAATTACGTGTCCAGACTGTTTGTCAGAATTTTTTTGTTCTGCAGCTGAAGTGAACTCCTGATGTAGGGGGTAGTAATGGAAAGTAAAACTGTAGCTGAGCTGAGCAATTTCAGAGGCAGTTTGAGCCCCTCAGAGAGGCGTTAGATAAGCTCTGCCCAGGGAGCTGACTTGGCCAGCTCAATTCACCAGGAGAGGGGGTTTGCTGGGTCCCTGTCGTGATGCCAGAGAGAGAGAGAGAGCTTGGAAAATGGCACTAAATTGCCTCTGTGCCTTTCTTCTCCTTCCTGGCTTCTAGGAAGAAGGTGGCCGTCTTCAAACACCCCCAAAGTTATTGCATCTGCTCATTGCCCTCGAGATTCTATCACACAAAACCTATTTTTCCTAACACTATCAAGTCTGAGCAATCCTATGTCCTACATGTCAGGAATTCCTGTTGTTGCACGTTAGGAATTCCTCGGAATTCATGAACAGTGCGTCGTGTGGCGGGGTACAAACCTGTTACCATCCACGGGAAGGGAGACCAGGACTGAATTTCCCCCCTCTTGAGCAAAGCCCTTCAGCAGCTTGTTCTCTGCTGGCTCCCTAGACTGTTCCTGTGTCTGAAATCTGCAAATGTGCCCGAGTGCCTTGTTGAATCGATGCTTCAAACAGCGCCAGTGCGAGCAAAAGAACTTCCCTGACTTCCGTGGAACAGGAGAAACATCCTCCTGTGCTTTTTAATAAGCGGAGCAGATCTGGAGGACGATATCCTCCAGCGTTGAGTGTGCTTTGCATTTGATATATAAAAGATATATAAAAGATTGGAAATCATGTTTTCATGTTGTGTAGCATGGCAACCAGTTCTGTGGGGTTTGGTGATGCAAGCCCTGCCCTTTCTAAAGTGTTTCAGGAAGACCCCAGGACTGTCCCGTGTTCTCCTTTCCTGAACTGTATCCCAAAGAGAGATTTAATTTAGTGGGAGCATTGAACTTCTCTGCAAGTAAAGGAGAGGACCTCTTCCAGAATTGTCACCTCTGAGAATTATAACAGTTTCCCTGCCGTTCTGCAAGCATATGCAGGACAATAAACCATGGGAATAAAAGCGTAACAGACCCGCTCTCTGGTGTAATGAACATTTAAATACAAGAGTTGAAACAGCTCACATAGATGTGTCCACCCACATAAATATCCAATACATACTACACACTCATCAGCCTCCACCCTTTCAAAAATATTAGCTAATACTCCACAAGAAGCATTTATAGCCTGTAATCACACTCTTCGTGCACAAATAACCATTCATATTTATATAATGGCCCCAGTAAACAGGCTAAAAATACATATTCAAAACACTGAATAATTACATCCGCCTTATAAATGTATCACTGATAAGCAAAATTCACCGCAGCCTCCGTCCACAGCAGCGTCACGTGTGTCAGTGTCTGTGCCCACAGAACACCTCCTGCCCCACACCTGCCCCAGAGCGTACCCAGTCATTCACAGACACCCCCCACACACACTTCCATAGGTCACAGACACCCGGTGTAACCCCCAGCAGGCCACAGGCACGGCAGGGATTTAATTTCAGGTGTCTGCTCCTGTCCTGCAATCATTAATGAGAGCTGTTGAGCAAACAAAAGCTACGTTTCTTCTTCTTCTTCTTGGTTTTCTTCCCCCTGACAGGAGAGTTGGGGAACACCAGTTCCCAGGCAGGAGAGTTCCCGAGCTGTGAATGGAGGCAGGAGAGGAGAATTGCTCACAGCAAAGGCTTTTGTCATTCAGCTGGATTTTGTTGGAGGGTTTGGGGACTGGAGTGGGAGGGAGCCCCGCAAACTGAGTCATTTTAGTGTGTTCCTTGTTCCCAAGGCCCGGCTTTGTCACCGTGTGGTTCTTGTGCCGTGTCACCGCTGTGCGTGTGGCCAGGCTGACCTTGTGTCCTTCTGCTCCTGAGTTTCCAAGCTGATGTTTATTAAGACTATTCCTTTTGACTAAGGTATGTTTCTTAGACTGTTCTGAAGGTATCTAGAGAAGGAAAATCCAGCTTTTCCCTTGGTACTTGGTTCTGACCGTTGGAAACGTACCTTTACTTTCCATTTTAATTTGCCTGGCTTTAACTTCCACTCATTTCCAGACCTGTCACTCACTTGTTAGGCTTGAATTTACCCCCTCGCTGTTTTCTCTCACCTGTTATTATGAATATATTTCCATCAGAAGTAGCGGATCGTGAAGCTGAGATAAGAGGGAATGTTATTTATGCTCAAGTAATTAATACCCCACGATAAGCTCCGTGCGTTGCCAGCCGTATCTGCTGCGATATAGGAGGCGCGCTGCCAGCATGTGTTAAGCAGCAGTTTGGTGGATGATGGAGATGATGCTTAATTAAGTCACAGGGAAACCGGGCAAGCTTTCAGTCCTTGCATAAAAGTGGCAGCAGTTTCCATTCCCAGGCCAGTGAAACAGCGATAACTACTCAAAGTGCTGATAAGTACTGAAAGTCAAGCCTAATTCTGCAGTTTTGTTGGAGGAGGTTTGTTATTTGCCCTACAGCAGCATCTGGGCATCCTGTTGGAGCTAGAACCTGGCAGCACAAACGTGCAGCTACTTCCCAAGGAGCATAAAACCCAACTAAAGCCCCACTGAAGCCTGTGTTTCGCCTGCTGATGTCAAGTCACAATTCTAGAGTGACTTCAGTGATGCCACCGGTTTGGCGAGGGCTGAAGGTCACTGGTGTGAGCAAACACAGCATTTAGCTCAGTGAGGTGAGCTGAATGAGGGAAAAAATAGCCTGTAAAATCAGGAGTGACTCCTGAGAATTAATGCTGTATTTCGGTTGGTTTAGTGAGATCAGAAGTGGTGAAAAGGTTGTAAGGCTTTGCATTTATTCACAAAGTATTTGAATCATAGTCCATCTCTAAGTAGGGACAGAGAAGAAAATCAATGACCTCTCCTTACCTGTAATTAGAAATGAGATAATGAGTGCAGCACAGTACTATTTCTTACTCTCTCGGTTATCTCCAGCCCGGGGAGAACAAGCCTGGCTTTGTGTCTGACAGAGGGCAGGGGGCAGGTGTAAAGCAAAAAAAGCTGAGCCTTTCAACTAGCACTCAAACACTGTAAATAACAGTGGGCGAGGAGGAGGAGGGGAAATGCCTTGGCTGAGCCGCCTAAATAGGGGTTTGTTTGCCAAAGAGGATGGCGAGAGCTCGGCAACCCCTGACCGAAGCCGTGGTCGGTCTGTTCAGGGCAATAACGGGAGGGACAGTGAGGTGGTTCCAGCTCCTGAGGTCCCATCCTCACCCCTGGAGTGGCTTTTGGCTTCGACCGAGTCTAATTTAGCACCAAATAGGGCAAGTTATTTAAGGAAGGGTGATTCAAAATTGAAGCAACTCCATTCTTTCAAGCCTCATCTTGTAATTGAAATATTCATAAAGCTCCTCATTCAGCATAAGGCCGTTGCGGGAATATTTGGAGGATTTCGTGCTTTTTGCAGTTACAACGTGCGAATTCAGCAACACAAACACTGGCCGGCGTTTTCTGAGTGCAAATGCATCATATTTTTGACCCATCCCTCTTTTAATATATTTCCCCTTAAGGGACTTTTCATCAGATTGAATGAAATTGTGTTTTTATGGTCTGCACCAGCAGCAGCCATGGGCGAGGTTGAGAAACTGTCCTGGTCAGGGAAGGCTTTTGGGGTTCACCGTAAAACAGGCTCTTTTTTTCATTTTACCGTGGTCCTCAAAACCTGCGTGGAGTTAGAGCTCACGAAACTAAATGCAGATAAAGCCAAAGGTTCAAAAAATATTCTATGAATCTGTGTTTTTATCCCATAAAGGGAGCAAATGGCCTCCCCCTTTGTACCTTTTTTACCCAAATACCCCGTAGCTCACACTTGTCCCTGTGCGCTGCTGAAGCAGCAGAACCGAAATGTCTGTTCCCATTGCCCAAAAGTCTGAGAAATGCAGGGTAGGAGATCCCAGGAACAGAAGAGCCTGTCAGCCGGAACACCTGACGAGAATCAGGATGACAACTCCAACCCTCCATCTTTATGCAGATTTATCCCTGAATGAGAAGAAAAACGCGCAGTAACAGGAAAATTAATGACGGTGAAAGCTATTCAGCATTCACACACACACACACACACACACACACCCCCTCCTCCCTCCCCGTGTTTGTTCCGGGTTGTTCCATCCTGTGTCCGTCGTTTTTCTGCCAAGCAAACGAGCGGCACAATCGCTGCTGGATTCACGCCCCATCTGCCTCCCTCCCTCGCGCGGGGCCGGCGCTCAGCTGTGTCCCCGCCGCCCAGAATAGAAGGAGGAGGCAGATGCCAGGTGCCGGCAGGGAGTCACCCCCCCATGAGCCCCCCAAGGGGGTTTGTCCTTCCCGGGGACAGCATCCGAGCCCGAGGGATACAGAGCTCAGGCAGGGGGAAAGGGGAGAGGGAGCAGGAGCGGGGACCCCCAGCTCCCGTGGGGCACCTGCAGAGAAAAGATGATTTTTTTATTATTATTTTTTTTTTTCACGTTTGATTTCACGATGTCAGGTTTTATTGAATCACAGCCGTCTCGCTGCCCTCTGCTTCCCCTCCCTAATTTTTTTTTTCCTGCCTGTTATTTTTTCACGGCGAGATGGCAACCCCCCCCCCGCCCCGGGTGCGGGAGCCTCCTCCGTTGCGTCTGCCCAGCGGGGCCGGGTCCCCCAGCTCCTCCTCAGCACACCTACTCGGCAAGCGTAGTAGCAAACTGGGCTTACGACTGGTCCTAACTGGTGTAAATGGACAGCCAGCCCCGAGCGAAGCGCTGGGCTCCGTTACAACACAATATTGAAGGCGGCGGCATAATTGATGGCCGAGGCAATGGGCTGTGACTCGGAGGACTCGCGGTTCATCCCTGCCCTCCTCCAACCCCCCCGGACAATTAAACATGTTGCTTTGTTCGTCATCTCCGTTTGGGCTCTGGTTCAGGGAAGCCCAGGAACATGTCCCGAATTCTAAGCTGGTTGGGGTTTTTTTTTGAGTTGGGGCTTTATGGCTGAGGTTTCATTGAGGCAGGAGCTGTTTCTTGTCCTGGGCTCACGAAAGAAATAGTGTGTGGGACAGTCACAGGGCATTGTATGGCCCTTAAAAGAAGGGGTCAACCCTAAAAAAGAGATCATCTTCCCTGTGATTTCCCTCTCATCAGCACAGTCACTGATGGGGATAAGAACCAGGCTCATCCAGGAAAAAGTGTGGCCAGAAAGGGGGGACCAAATTGGAGGGGAGACCCGAAGAGAGGAGAGTGAAGCCAAACGCCAGATCATCATTTGAACTCTAAGATGGGACATTTCTGACCTTCAAAACCCTCAGCCCCACATGCTTTTAGGTGGAGAAGGTGGGGTCTGCAGCCCAAATCCCCGAGAAAACCAACGGTTTCCGTGGGGCAGCCTGACAGAAGAGGGAATGGCTCTCCATCCCCATGGCAGGGCCGTGTCCCCACACTGCGCGGTCCTCACAAAGCTGGTGCCTTGTCTGATGGTTGACGTGGGCTGTAGGTAGCGTTCAGAGTAAGGACAGTCTCTGTACCTGGAATAGTAATTGTTCCATTTGCATAAAACTTATTCATTAAATTGCCTGAGCGGGTGTACTCTTCTGATGAGCTTTCTGCCTCCCCAGATTGTGTCTGTGTCGGGCTTTATTTATAGGCTCCCCTGACCTTTTCATTACTCCCCGTCTCTCATGGATCCTGTCCTCTGTATGTTACCACATCAGTTTTTCTTGTCCTGGTTGACATTTAGTTTTTATTAACTGTAGAGTAGGTAAAACTGTTTTTCTTTGTTTTCCACGCTCGGTTCCTCTCCCGCTCTCCAGACAATAGGAACTGTCATCCCAGAAACACCAAGGAGAATTTTCTTTCTTGACATTTTGAGGTTTGCCAGCAGGACATGGAAAATTAAAACTGGGTTTAAGGTTAATAATGTCTCCTTGAGCTGATGGGAATTACAGAGTGGGTAGAGGAAAATGAGCCTGCAAGGTCTAAGCGTGTTCCTCGCTATCTTGGGGGACACCAGAAAGTGTCACTGGAAAGCCTTTTGGCACCTCCTACTTCTTGGGTGGCTGGGACTCTTTCCATTTTGTGCAAAAAAATTAGCCTTTGGGTGTGATGGAGAGACACAGGTTGAGGTTTTCCAGCCACGCTTAACATATTTGCCACACCCTTTGATGAGGAATCTCTTGTTGTTACTCATTTAACTGAAAAATTGCATTAACTCAAACAGTTTAAGCAGAAAAGCAAGGAAAGGGACTATTCACAGCGACATCCAAAGCAGGAATATTTATGAGACAGATGAAGAAACACCTCCGTTAGCTCCTCTTTATTTGGGAGGTTCCTACTAATTAACAGAAACCTTCTTTCACTCCTAGATCATGTGTTGTCTCCTGTGCTTTACTGGTTAATTAACAAATCCTTGCCTCAAAGAGGGAAAATTCTCTCCATCTTTTTGGTGACTCATGGGGCATGTTTCACGGTGAAGTGTCCTACGTTGAATTTATAATCTGTATTACTCTGTATACAAACATATTTATACAAACAGTTATTGGAAATAGATACATAGCTCATTTCTGACACTAATGGACAGTAGAGTAGCACAAGCTGATGCCAAATCTCTCTAAAATTAAATACTTTAATTCTGTTCAATACAGCAACCCAATCTCCAAATGCCAGGAGAAAGCATCTCCAATAAAAATTTTCTGTATGAACATGAAGATTGATACATTCTATATTCCAAAATAATGGAATTTCCCACTTTTTTTTTTTAGGTGGAAAGTTGAAAACAGATCTCTGAATTTCCCAAGGGACAGTGGTATTATTTACTGAGCAATAGTATTTTGCTACTGTGTGTACGAGGGAATATGAGATGTCTGGAAGAATTAATGAATATTCAAGGAGCTCTGCTTTGCAATGATCTTCAGCTGATAGCTGTGTTCATTCATATATATTTAAGTCAAGCTTAGATTTGCTCACTTTTCATAAGACTTCCTTAGAAGGGGGAAAACAATCAGGCTGTGCCTTTATAGAGGGAATTTGAAATTAAAATTAGACGTTTAGGTGTCATTTCAGTTGTAAAGTAGCCCTTAGTTCTGGTGGTGGGAAGAGGGTTTCCAATTATGCTTCATTTGTATGCACGAGGCTCGGTGAGACAAAGTATTAAGGATTCTTAGTTGTTCATAATATTTCTATAGCACAGGGCTTTTCAGCACCGTCACTAAATTAGTTCTTGGAAGCAGTTGTTCACTATATTAACGTAATATATCCCACACACAGTAAAACAAACTGTTTGGCCTTTCAAATGAGAGGACCCCAATCTTAATAAATATTGAATTATAAAAGCCCCGTATAGGGAATACAAGCTAATTCTTTTCTTTTCCACCAGCTGCGAGCTGCTCGGTGTGATGTATGGTACGAACTCGCCAGGAAAGAGGAGCAAATTGAAAACACTACCCCTGTGGGTTCCCTTATTAGACTTGAAGTGACTGTGAAATTCACAGGACACAGCTCATTAAAACAAGGCTGGCAATCTGTGACCTCTCCGAGTGGGAAGATAAGATCCATGCTGAAAAACAGGCTGTTGCTTTGATTGGGGGGGGGGGTGGTGTAACTCAGCTACAGAGCAGAAAAATTCGTAGAGCTGCTCGTTAACCCGCTCGTCACCAGAGGACACCGCTCTATGGAAGGCATCTTTAGCAGAATGGAGAGCGTGGCCGCAGGTGGAGGGAGGTCATCCTCCCCCTCTGCTCTGCCCTGGGGAGGACCCATCTGGAGCACTGGGACCAGTTCTGGGCTCCCCAGTTCCAGAAGGACAGGGAACTGCTGGAGAGAGTCCAGCAGAGGCTACGAGGATGATGAGGGACTGGAGCATCTCTCTGCTGAGGAAAGGCTGAGGGACCCGGGGCTGTTCAGCTGGAGAAGAGCAGACTGAGAGGGGACCTCACCGATGCTGAGCAATAGCTAAAGGGTGGGTGCAAGAGGATGGGGCCGGACTCTTCTCAGTGGTGCCCAGTGACAGGAGAAGGGGCAACGGGTACAAACTGGAACATGGGAAATTCCACCTCAACATGAGGAAAAACTTCTTTACTGTGAGGGTGGCAGAACAGGCTGCCCAGAGAGGGTGTGGGGTCTCCTCTGGAGAGATTCAAACCCACCTGGACACATTCCTGTGCAACCTGCTGTGGGTGACCCTGCTTTGGGGGTTGGATGAGATGATCTCCAGAGGTCCCTTTCACGCTGTGATTCCATAATTCGGTGAGAATAAGTAAGCAGCAGCCAGCTCGCTCAAGCCCAGCTAAAAATGAGGTGACGGGACCCCTGGAGAATTGTTGTCATTCCCATCACAGCTCCCACTCCCTGAGGGGTGTTGTGCTTCTTGGACACATTAATCTGAGATGCAGTGCAGAAGGTAATGAAAACTTCAGTGGCTGGGTATTTCATCCCGTAAAGTGGAAATTCAGCACACTGCAGGGCCATGAGAGAGATAGTTGCTTTTTTTTTTTTTTTTTCCCTCCATTATTGAGATGTTTAAATGGTATTTGAGGATATGGCCTAATACTTCCCTGGTCCAGGCGAGCGTATGAAGAGGAAGAAAGTTTACTTGGCATCCTGGGCTCTCCCATGAAATATCCATCTCCTTGGAGTGCATGGTACTGAATTCCTATCCTTTTGGTAACTGAGCATTAAGAGCACCGTGCTTTGTATGTGGGAAACTGAAGTGGCAAGAGGAAACACCGAGGCTATTGTAAATCAGCTGTAGCTTTATAGAACTGTCTGAAGGCAGAGCAGACTGTAGTCTGCAGCAGAAAATCTGACTTTGCCCTCGGGCATAAGTCCTTAAAATTCCTGTGTGGTGTTCGCCATCCAGGGTGCTTTCTATTACGTTTTTATCAAACCTGGGACGGTGCAATTCGGTACTGAATGTTCACTTAGAGGTTGTTTGCACTGAAGAACAGGATAATTTTTCCACAAACTTACTCCAGGTTCTAATAAATCCCATTCTTGTGCCCCTAGAACCCAGGGGAAAATATGGCAAGAATATGAACATTTTCTGCTTGAAAAGGCAGCTATCTTAGTAGTTAGGTTGAATCCCTAAAATGATCATCTAATTCTAGTCTGACATCTTCTGTAAGTGAATAAACCTGCATCTTAATTCTAGGCCTGTCAAAGATTAAATAATGCAACATCAGCTTTTAACATGATTGATCCAAATAAAGGCCATGAAAGATGTAGCCTGGTTGGAAACATTCAATGAAATAATGCATTTGAGAGCGGGTTCCCCCCCATCACTGCTAATGTGAAAGAGTTGAATTGTGGGAAAAGAAAAAAAAAACAAGATGAGAACACTTAAGCTGATGTCGCTCTGCATGAGGGAGAGTGGAATCTGAATACAGAAGGGGCTCAATAATTATGAGTGAGATTCATGCTCTAGTGAACTAGGAAAGGCTGCTCTGATGCCTTAGGAAAATCGGGTTCTCTTGAGACACACCAAACTGGGTTTCCAAAATGACCAGTCACAGCTGGGAGTTTTGTCCCCCTCTCCGTGGCAGAGGAAAGAACCATCAACCCTTGTTTTTGACAGGTGAGGGATTGGTTCCCTGCTTTCCCTTAGGGATCATGGGAAGCAGGAGTTCAAGAAACAATAGTCTTATAAATTTCTCATGCCTTTTGTTCCAATCTTAGTATTCTTTTCAGGGGGAGTGAGGGATGTAGAGATGTCTGGCTTGAAGTAACAATAAGGAAAGCACTTTATGCTGTCGTACTTCATGCTATTATGGTAGCTGTCCATCATCTGCCTGAAAGTGTCCTGTAGTCTCTGAGCCATTAGGCTTTTTATTTGTTTTTCAATTGAAAATAGGTTCTAAATTAATCCTGTTGTAATTCTGACATAAAGAAGCAGCATTTTCCTGATCCAAATCAAGTCAATGATTCACTTCTTGCATAGTCTACTGATTGTTACAAGGATGAAATGATAACCTTTGTAAAATGACTGTGAGGCAGAGGCCTGGCTCGTAAACGTTTTATTCTTGTGTCAGTAATTTTAGTCAGTGAACTAAACTTTGCTGTAGGTGATCTTGTGTGCTGGGAGGGCCCCAGCCTGATAATGCTGAAAAGGAGAGGTCTGGTGGAATATTCAGTCTGCAGTAAGCACAGAAAAGCACAGGTAGATAGGTAAATGGAAAGAAAGAGAGAAAGAAAACAAACAGAGAAAGAAAACAAAGGACGAAAGGAGGCCAGGAAAGTCCAGGTTTATTTTTAGGAAGCGTTTATTCTTAGCAGTGGTCAATCACAGCCAGGCTGGATTCAGCAAAGCATTTGTACACAATGTTCTGATATGCAGGCGCCCAGATACCCTTCAAGAGCCCGACGTACAGGGTGCAGGTCGGCCAACCCTCCCTTAGCATGGTTCATCCCAGGGGAAGCATCTCATTTCTTTGGCACCTACGCTATTAATAACTGAGGTGGGAGGGGAAAAGTGATAGGCTTCAAATACTAGGATCATTCTTTAAAGTCAAATTATTTTGGCATGTACATTTATTTCCATCCCAATTAAATCTGTGGTCCTCTTTCTTTAAATAAAGCACGTTCCAAAGATTGAGTAGGAAGTTACTGGAAAAACTCTAAACTGATATCAAGGGGATTCATATTTCTTACCTAATTGTCACCGAGATGGATGCTTTGGGAATATTTCCAAGACTACACTTGGGTTAGCAGTCACACTTCGAACATGTTTTACTGAAGTCGGAGCAACTGGTGAAGGACAGAAGTGATGTTATGTCCTAAAGACTCTGGGATGAGCTGACACAGCCTGGCCCCCCATGATCCCAGTGACTACACGGTGAATCTTCAGCACATCTGACGATGCAGGAAAGTTTGTTCAGTAATTACATCATTAGTTTGGGACTGTGAGCCCTAAATGTCCTCAGGTGGTTGCTCACATGTCAGCAGTCAAGTTGACCCCTTGCTGGAAGGTTCTGCTCCCGCTGTTGTTGCACATGGAAAATTGCAGGACAGTTAACAGCTCGGATGAAATAGAATCATAGAATGGTTAGAGTTGGAAGGGACCTTAAAGATCATCCAGTACCACCCCCCTGCCCTGGGCAGGGACACCTCCCACCAGACCAGGTTGCTCCAAGCCCCCTCCAACCTGCCCTTGAACCCCTCCAGGGATGGGGCAGCCACAGCTTCTCGGGGAAACCTGGGCCAGGGTCTCCCCACCCTCACAGCAAAGAAGTTCTTCCCCACATCTCATCTCCATCTCCCCTCTTTCAGTGTCAAACCCTTCCCCCTCCTCCTAGGGCTCCCCTCCCTGATCCAGAGTCTCTCCCCAGCTTTCCTGGAGCCCCTTGAGGGACTGGAAGGGGCTTGAAGGTCTCCCTGGAGCCTTCTCTTCTCCAGGCTGAACCCCCAACTCTCTCAGTCTGTCCTCATAGAAGAGATACTCCAGTCTTCTGATCATCAAACCCCAAAGATGCAGGCCCTTTATTAGAGGATGTTCTTATATGGCTTTAACTCCAAACTGTTTACAAAAAGAGAAGGGAGGAACTGGACAGCCCCTGCGAAGGAGTGAAGACCCATCCCCTGCCCCTTTCCTCTCCCGTCCCCCCTCTGTAGCCCTAAGTGCTGACAGCACCCCTGGTTCCTATTTGTTTTCCCCCTCCCTATCGGAGCACATGGCTGTCAGAGGAGGAATCCTTGCACCCCTATCTGCAGGGCCCTTGGGAGGTGTGAAGAGTAAACTAGGTGTGAACAACGCGTGAAGTGGGCAGGCACATGGAAGCTGAGGTGTGAAAGCATTTGATCGGTAAAAATAGACGGAGGTTGTTGGCAGGAAGAGGTGTCTCTAACAGACAAACCCAGCAGTGATGGAGGGGAGTTGGGGGTTGGTTTTGTCAGTGCATCAGTCTGAGTCTCTTGACCTTATGGGGAAGGAGAATTTGGCAGGACAGGTGAGTTTGCAATTTGTTCTTTAACACAGAAAGAAATGCACCTCTCTTGATTCTATACAGTACAACCAATACCAGTTTTTAAGCCCAGCTCAACACGTAACGTGCTAAATTGTGATCGAGAATAAATGAGAGATTATCAGGTCTTAATGATCCCATGAAAAAGCATAGGTTCTATTCCTGTTTGATTTTGGTGGGATTTCCTGTGGAGGAGCTGCAGCTCTTGAATCCCTGCCATCCACTTGGACGATCCTCTTTGATCATCCTTTGGCACTGGGAAGCGTGTCTGTGTGCTCGCTTTTAGAGTGAACGTTCTTCTCGGGTGAGATATTTCTAAATCAAGTGGTGGTTTCTTTTGACTAAACAATAAATTGCAGTGTGGATTTGATAGGAAGATCCCTCACGTATAACCCTCAGAGCGCAGCGCTGCCTGCAATCCACAGATCTCATCCATTCCCATCCCACGGAGATCAGCGCCTTACAAGCAGAAAGCCATTTACCAGACAAGTCACAGTTCCTCTCTGTATTATTATTATTTGATAGATGGCACATCTGATGTAAATGCAGCTGGAGTGCAATAGAGGAGCCTGGTTTGCAACACAAACACAGAGTACTAGGCTAACAGATCTGATATGGAAAAGACAGATATCTCCTTTGGATTTCAACTACTTGGCCTGCTCTTTATTTCGCTGCCCGGCTCAACCAGCTCCTGTGCAAGCCCTGACCTTTCTTCTTTGCTGCCAAAAGGCTAAAGCATAAAAGGGAATTACTAGCACCCACAACTGCAGACTCTCATAGACGTAGCCTCCTACCCGCTGGGCAACCAAAGGTGGAGAGGGACAGGAGAACTGAGCCGAGCACTGGGTTTGTTGAAATCAGTGGGATTTTTGCCCCTGGCTTCAGATTTGACCCGGTGGGAGCAAACACCGTGAATGAAATTTCAGACACTCCGTGGCTACAGATGCACGCGCTTTTAAAAGCATTAATAGTGCCTCTAAATTTAGAGCGCTGCACTTCTGTTTCATTAAGAATTCTACTTTAGTTCCAGCTAGACTCCACAGAATCTGTCCCCAAAAAAAGGCCCACACGCCATCCTGCCTGATGCGCAGCCTGGCAGGAGCTTTTATTTTTAAAACGGCCTCATCTAACCTCCAGCTGCTCAGAACTTGGTGTCTTCTCCACATTCATCCTCATTCTTGGAACTCGCACCTTTGCTACCCCTCTATACTTTACATGTCATGGGGCAAAAGTTGCTCAGCTGAAACCACTAAAAAGAGAGATGATTTTAGCCTAAAGCAGAATTATGAAGCTTTGTCTGGGTGTCTACCCAGAAAAGAAACACATGCTAGTTTGCAAACAGTACTGATGTTTGAATTTCCCTTCTCTGTCATCTTTGAGCAAGCAGTTGGATGCAGTCGCGTGTTTCTCAGAAACGGGGAAGCTGAGACACAGAGATGCTGAAAATCCCAGTCGTCCATTGAACGGTGCCGCTAAGGGTGCAGAACGGGCATCCTGCTTCTGAGCCACCTCATCCCATCTCCAGGCACCGAGCATCCGACTTCTAGGACTTCGGATGCTCTCAGGGGTCATTCTGGTGGGTCATCTGCTGCAACGGCAGAAGCACCTGGGTTAAAAGAGATTAGAAAGGACAGGTACTAGTGTCACTGCTGGCCATGCTGCTGGGGATGCAGCGCAGGATGGAGGGGACTTTGTGGGCTGCAGGCACTCATTGCTGGCTCATGTCGAGCTTCTCATCCACCAGCACCCCCAAGTCCTTCTCCTCGGGGCTGTTCTCCATCCATTCTCCACCCAGCCTGGATTTGGGCCTGGGGTTGCCGTGACCCAGGTGCAGGACCTTGCACTTGGCCTGGTTGAACCTCATGAGGTTGCCTTGTGCCCACCTCTCCAGCCTGCCCAGGTCCCTCACGCAGTACTGCTCCGTAGCAGATGTGTGTCCACTTGTGATGTCTGCTAGGAAATATTTTCATATATATGGGCCTTTGCCCTCTCGTGCCTCAGTTTCTCCTTTGCTGTGAAATGGGATATCTCCCTCTGTCACTATGCTGTGACTTGAGTGATGCTGATAAAATGTTGATGGGGCTCTGTTATTGGTTAAGCTTTCTCCTTGCGCATCCCGACTGTGGAGAAAAATCTCCCTGCTGCTCTCCCTTGGTATTTTTTCACGGCCAGTCACGTTCCCTCAGCTCGACAGCTTCTCCTTGGGGAACTACCATCATCTGCTTTCTCCCTGGCAGCCCGGGCAGGAGAGAAGGGCTTCGATTTCACAGCAGAGCAGAGCACTCAAAGGCACACAAACACCTGGACATTAAATGCCTCCCCCCACCTGGATTCCCGAGTAACTTGCAGAGTCTCAGCAGGCTGTTTCTGAAACACAATTGAGCCCGGGAAGAACCTATCTGAGTATTGTACAGCACAGGACATATTTTAAAAGTCCCTTTTTCTTCCTTTTGTCCCCCTTTTCAAGGTCTTTCTCCCTTTGATTTATGGATTTGGGAGACCATCTTTAATTATCTGCCTTGAACAGCTGCCTGCAGCAGCGCTCACCAGGAGTTAGACAGATGCGGTGCGCAGCCCTCCTGGGTTTTGTGGAGCCACACGCTGTGTGGAATGGCCATTAATGCAGGGTGGGAAGGGCACAGTTTCCCCTTGCCACGGCTATTTGGGCTACGGACGTGCTCGGGTGGGCTTGTGCACGCACACGGGCTCCGCCACTCACACGTGCTTGTGCACGTTTTCCTCTCTGCGCCACAGCGCACGGTTACAAGGGGCACATTAGATGCAAAAAAGATCTTCCAGTGAGGGAAATCGCTCTGGATGTGATGCCTCCAGGCATTTTCAGCGCTGGGAAATCAGGGCTCGCTTCGTTCCTTGAGAATTTGTGCTCAAAGATGGATAGCAACGATGAAAATCTGTCGCGGTGCCGACAGGTCTGTGCACATTCACTGTTTTGCAAACACCCTGAAGTCTGGTTTGGGTCTGGGCACTCAGCTTTCCCCACCTCCAGCTGCATCATAAGGCTTGCAATCGAAGGAGGGATTGCCACATCTGTGTGCGAGGCAGAGGAGGGCATTTCCAGCAAGCCCAGGCTCTGAGGTGCAGCAGCATCAACTTCCATCTCACTCAAGATCCCAGACAAATAGTTGTCTGATTGATGTACTTCAGGTGGGACAACATGATCAGCCCACACCAAAGCATGGACAGCCATAGCTTCACACCAGTAGCAGCATTTTCATCTTTGCCAGCAGGAGTAGAGCTCCTACATTTACCCTCACCTCTGAAATGTGGATAGAGCCCACGTCTGCATCACCATCCCAACGGGGCATCTTCTGAGAGTCAGTTCTTCAGGCTGAAAGTGTTGACTTCTCCAGGCCTTCTCTTCCCCGTTGACTGTAGGCATCATCTTCCACTCTGCGTGGTAGGGTGCAAAACTGGAGCCTCTTCCATCTATGGGTAAATCGTCTTTCAGCTCCTGTAAATCACTTCATACCTAAAAAACCGCTTGCAACAGCTTTCCCTTGGAAGGAGGGAGATTGTTGTCAAAGCCTCAGGAAACCCCTTTGATGTGGGACAGACAACTGGGAGAGCTGGTAATGAGGTGCTGGGAGGACTTCAATCACTAGAGAGGGAGGTCAGCAGTTCTGATGCTGACGGAGCAGCACATTGCAAGGACTGTCGCGCTGGACTGACACACCAAAGGGGGGAAAGAAAAAGCTGATTAAAAGCTTACGGATGCCCCTGACTTCAGTGCTTTAGGGAAACGGCTCTGAACGATGTTCTGGGCTTGCAAATTTATGGAAACGCTTTTTTGGTCAGCAATTGAGGGAGCAAACATGCGTTTGGTGAGGAGACCACACTCATGTGTCCACCCGACTCCCACGCCGGTACAGTGCTGGGCTCCACCGAGTGCCCTTCTCCCTCTCTTGCAGCCTGTTTAAATGGTAAATTCTTTGGGGCAGGGACTCTGTCCTTCTCTTCTTGCGCAGCTCAAAATAGAAAGGGACTTCAGTCTTGGGTGGAGCACTTGATATCACGGTTATAAATACAGCGCTGGTGACAGAACTCTGCTAAAGTGGCCTTGTGCCCAACCCCATTAAGGACAGACTTTAATTGAAGGTAAAGAAGTAATGAACTAGAGCTGTAGATTGCAGAGAGAGATCGTTTCCAAGTCCTGCTTATTAACATTCAGCTTTACCTCCCTTGTGTTGCCAACCACGGGCCACCTCGGTGGCTATCACGGCCAGGACTCGCACGGAGATGCCATTTTCGGGATCCAGTCGTACCCATTTCATGGCTGGAGACAAGCAGGGGCAGCCCCCCCTGGATGTGTCACCCGTTGTGGCACGAGCTGATGCATCAGCCGCTTCCTGATGTTTAACCTGACCCTTCCCATCCTCCGTCTTTCCCAGAAATACAGCAATTTGCTCCCGGGGCCGGCGGGTACAGTAAAGTCTCCTGCCTCTCTCAAACCCCCGGAGCCTGCAGCCAACGTGACCCAGGGGGAATGTGCCGTGTCATTCCAGCTTGTCACAGGAATTCTGTGAGTTATGTGATGGGGATGGTTTACTGGCCGTCTCCTAGCATCTGTCCAGACAAAAAGCTTGGCCCCATCACAACTCCCTTCTGCAGAGCTCCCATGAGAATAGAACATGAGAAATCCCACCCCCCCCAGCCAAATTCCGCTCCAGGACCCCAGCTCAGCATCCTTTGCTGAATAAGGCAGAAAGAGAGAGCTGAGTTTTGACCTGGGCTAAGTCGTGAAGCTCTGGTGGTTAATCAGGAATACACATTACGTGCCAGACAGATTTTTTATTCTTTTCCTAACCGAGGTACTGCTGGTAACTCAAAGGCACCATCAGGAATGTTGCCTGCTGCAAGTGTGGACACCGGGGAGAATAACAAAGAAAGTATGTTTGTGTGGCGGGGGTTGCTACTCAATAAATTAAGAGACTCCAGCTTCTCATTAGAAAGTACAATTTTACCTTTTTATTCTTTTTTAATGGAACCATTTCTTCCCGAAAGAGAAGAGAATTGCCTTATTCCTAAGTGGACTTTTTCATGAAAAAATAATTTCCAAGTTTTCATTACATTCTTGAACAAGAATTGGAAAGTAAAATATGCTTGTTTCCTCCCCTGGCATCCTGAAAAAGGGGAAAAATAGGAGGAAAAGAAAGAAAACGTGAGTTGTCAACACATATCTTTGAGCACAAGCAGGAAACATATAAAAGCTTGCTCATTTGTGAGGTGCTGGGAATTAAGTTGGTATTTCCCTAAGTCCACAAACCGCCCCCCTAAGTTATTTTTGGTGGATTTGAGCTCAAACCCCCCAACACCAGGGCCTGACCAGTAAGAGACAAGTAGGAGCAGTGTGTTCCCAGGTGGACCTCGTTACCCTTCCTGAGGAGTCGGGAGCACTCTCTGAAGCTGTTGATTGCTGCTGGGGGAGCAGAGGTTGGAGGGGAAGGTCTGGAGGTAGTTGAGTTATTTTTGTTGTGCTTTTCTGTGATGAAAAGTATGGGTTGAGGTTGGTTTTGCTGGAGCTGTGTGGTGATGATGTCCACATGGTGTGTTTCTGGGCTCCTCCTGCGTGTTGTGAGGGAGAGTGTGGTCCTGCCTTCTGCCTCGCTTCCTTGGGGAGAAAGAACAGCAGCTCTGGAGGATAAAAGAGGTAAAGGAATGTGGAAGGAATTTGTGTGCTGCCTTTGTTTTGGTATGCAGAAGGAAGGTTGCCTTCTTTCTGAGGTCTTAAACCTGAGCTTTCTCAGGTCTGATGCCTCAGAGGAGAAATAATCAGTTTCTCCCTGGGGTACCCAGTGATGGTGCCCTCCTTGAGGTGGGATTTGTGTGTGCCCTGGGCCATGCTGTGGGTGACCAGGAGGTTATGCACGAAGGGTGGCTGCTTTAAATTGCTTCCTGTGTTTCAGAGCCTGGTGTTAGTGTGAGTGATGTTTGTGTAAGCCCCAGGAAACGATCAAATGCCTCTTGTGTCTTTGTTAATGGGTGCTTTCTGCTTTGCTGAGTGATCCCTGTTCCTTGCACTGAAATCATAGAATCATGTAGGTTGGAAAAGACCCTTGGGATCATCGAGTCCAACCATCAACCCTACTCTACAGTATGTAGGGGTCTGTAATTTCTCCATGCCTGTGGTTCTTGTGGGACCAAAAGCCCCTTTTGCCCCCTCCTCTCCTTTAATAGACTGTTTATTCTTTGGAGGATGTATTGGTCACAACGTGCAGCAATAATTAAACCTCTATCTAACGTATAATGATTTTACATTTCAAGATATTTAATGTGAGTGGCTGGGAGACGCTGAAGCGCAGACACAAAACGTGATTAAGTTTTCAAAACCAGTCTGCAGAGGAACTTGCTTTGAGGCTGAGAACTTTCTGTGAGTCCTATAGCCCCTCTGTGAAGCTCTGACCTCTTGCTCAGCTGCTGACCAGGGCCGTGATAGCACAAAAAATAGCTCATTACTTATTGGCTGTGCAGGTGCTGGAGAGAGAAGTGCCCCAAGAGCTAATGAGATCTCACCCACACCTGCATGGGGTGACTGGTTTCGAGGGGGGGAGGGGGGGAGCCAAGGCACAGAGCTACTGGGCTTGCAAAATCCTTGCTTGGGTGAGCATGGTTTCTTTCTGCTGGAAACTGCAGCATTTTTAGTGAAAAATACTGGGTGGCAGAGTAGGTCCTTGCCCGTGTCTTGGCATAACTTGCAATAAAGTGCCTGGTGGGGTTTCTTCTCTTTTTTTGGTACCAAAAGGGCAGCGCCTTTCAAAGGCTTTGGCTCCTGTTTGCATCCGTCCCTTGTCCTTCTCCGGAGCAGTCATTTCTTCTTTTCCCTCCCAAATCCAGAATGAAGCCACCTTTCGTGGTGCTTGAAATCCCTGACACAGGAGAATTTCCACCCTGCTGGGATCATTAACCTTTCTGCTTTTCAGGTTTTTGCAGTTAATGGGTAGTTTCTTTGTTGTTGTTTGGTGGGTTGTTTTTTTTTTTTTCTTTCTTAATTTTTATCTATTTATCGAGGCTCTGTGACTGCCACTTAACTGTCCTGGTCTATAGGCACAGCCTTCCTTGTAGCCTCAGCAGGGGCAGGATGATAGGATCAGATATCACCACTGTGGAAATTACAACGGTGGCGCTGAATGCTCTTTGTTAATAGCTTGCATGCAATTAAAGCAAGACAGCCATAATTCAGGACAAGGAGTAAAGAGGTTCCCCACCTCCCTTTGCGACAGGGAGAGGGGACAGGGGGGCTGCTGGTGTATGGAGGTGCTTGGGAGGGAGGTTTGGGATTTGGGAGGATTGACCCACGATGTGTCACCGGCTGGTGATCTGTGCTGTACCACAAAGTGATTTCTAAGTAGGTCGAACAGGGGTTTCTTGAAAGTGCCAGAAATGAACCTGTGTGAGGCAGGAAGAGCTGCTTTATGGGGTCGAGCAAGTGCTTTCTCCTTGCTGTTCGGTGGGGCTGAAGAGCCTTTTCTGCTGGCCCCAGTGCTGAGATCGTTTATGTCCATTCAGGAACATCCCTCCTGAAAACAGCACCGCTCAAACTCAATGAGAACAGGAAATTCCCCCCGTGATCTTTAGCAAAGAGTTAACGGCGGAGTCGGCTCCGCCACGGGGTTGTGCTTTATGAAATTATTTCATGTTGATCGCGGCGCCTTATGGAGGGTTTCTAGTCATTAACGGGAACCCAGTTCCTACTGTATGAAGATTAATTTGCTGCGTCAGCCCTCAATTGGGTGAAAAAGCGCGTGAGGATGCAGCAGACCAGCCGTTAGCGTGATTATCAGGATAAATAGTTTGCTGGGGATGCTCATAGAGTGGCGGCTTCTATTTCTACGCAGATGGTACAGTACACACAGGCAGGATTTAAGAATAAAGTGTCTCACCAGGGGTTTACACCAAGGGGCAGCGTCTCTTCTGTGCTGTAAACTCCCAACTTTAAAAGGCAGTGGTTAGAGAGTGGTGCTACGGGGCATGGAGCTCTGGTCCCATGCTCAGTCTTGGCTCTGGCTCCTTATCTATTTCCAGTCTTCAAAATTCTCATTGCTGACCAGGTTTCTCCCTACAAATTTATCACCTTTATTAGGAAAATTTTTTACACTGAAAGGGCTGTCTAGCACTGGAACAGGCTGCCCAGGGAAGTAGTTGAGCCACCACCCCTGGAGGTATTTAAAAGACAGGTCGATGTGGTGCTGAGGGACATGGGTTAGTGATGGGGTTTTGTCAGTGTTGGGTTGATGGTTGGGGTTGATGATCTGAAAGGTCCCTTCTAACCTGGGCGATTCTATGATTCTATGATTTACATTTATTTTTCCGGAGGGAAATGGACCTATCTGTCTCCCCAGTTCCCCTCGTTCATTTTGCCTCAATTTCCCCCAGCCACAATCTCCACCCAGACTCTCTGAAGGCTCCCGCTGTAGTTGTGCTCCGTGACCCATTTCCTTCTCCTGGACTCTGCTCAGGTATTTCCAGTTGCCTCCTTTCCCCCGTACATTCTGCACCTTCTCATCAGATCTTGCTATTCCTACCATCCCGCCCCCAAATGCTTCTCCTGTTTTTCCTTTTTCCCAGTGGGGGACGCTCACCATTATCTTTTCAAAGGTGTTTCTCCCTGAGGGAGGAAAGAATGTTGGCATCTCTCTTCTGAAAGGGAGGAATTTGATGCTATTTTGGAAGCTGAAAGGCAAATCCCAGTTTAGGACATGTCGTTTTGTGTGGGTGCAGCAGACAAGGCATGTCTGGATGCAAACTGGAACCCGGTGGATGTTGATTCATTGCCCGAGAGACGTGATTGATTTTTGGTTAATGGCTGAGGCTTTGTCAGGGAGCCCTGGTGGACCTTCTGGAGGGGCTGGGCAAGGTTTTCTGTCTCTCCACAGTTCGTTTTTTTTATGGAAGCCTCGTTCTGTTTAATGTAGCTGTAGTTGAGTTATAAATTAATAATCCCCGCTGCTGGGACTGCTGTGTAGCAAGATGGCTTTCCTGAATGTATGTGTAAATAATTCATGCTATTAAATTAGTTGTGTTCCCTGTCCGCAGCTCGTTTACCTGCTGTGACTACAAATACTCCTCTATACGGTTAGAGTAGGTGTCAGAATATGCCAAGCATGAGAGGTTCATGTCTGTCGGAAAGAGCCTTTTCCCCCTTGTTAAATGGATCAGAAACTCTTTTGACAGAGAGTACCAGAAAAGTCTGGTTTGTTCAACATGACACTCCTTACAGGAATATACCTGCTTAGGCAAAATTTCCATCGCAGGTTTAGATAGGAAGACTCAGGTTGGGCGAGATGGGATTTCCTGGTAAAACCGCAGTTCTGAGTCTTTTTCAAGCTCTCCATCTCTCATTTTAGAGCTTTGCTGGAATTGTTTCAGCGTCTGTGCCTCAGTTTCCCTACCTGTAAAATGGGAACAACAGGAATTCTTCCTTGCTACACGTGCAAATTCTGTGGGTTTTCCAATTTACTATTTTTATTAAAATTCCCTCCATGTTTCTTTGGAAAGCAGCAACCACAGAAATAGTAAAGAGTCCATTTCAGTCTTGGGTTTGAGTTGGCTACACGGGCACCAGCCACTCTGTGCTGCAGCAAACAGTGTGCTAAAGACACAAGTCCTCCATAATTAAGTAAAAAAGGTTACAGAGCAGGGGAAGAAATAAATCTTGAGTCTAAGAGTTCGTCTAAAAGTTCTAGCGCACAGTCTTTAAGATGTTTGCATCTTTTTGGCACTACCAGCTGATGCTGGATTGGTTCTGTATTAGCAAATTATTTAAGGCTACACTGGTAATGGTTTTGCTGGTCTAATGTTGTCAATTCCTCTTTGTTTTTCCTCAGTCTCGCTGCTGCTCCCGGCTGCGTGTGATCATCCAGGGAAGACCGGGCTGTAATATCTTCCATCTCCTCCCTGCGTACCAGAGACTTGATCACCTGACAGTAAGTAATATTTATATGCTTTTCTACATCGTTCCTAGCCTGCAAAATTGTTTTATGGCCAAGTTACCATCATGTATTATCTAGAAACAACAATTTGTGTTTAGATTTATATATAAATATTGATGGGAAATCTGAAATGTGTTTTTTCTGTAGACAATACCCATGTTTATAACAGACTCAAATATATGTGGAAAAGATATTATTCCTTATGCTCCTGCTGAAGTCTACTTCGAAGATGTCCCAAGGAAGGACATCTCTGCATAAATAACAAGTATTATTAGTTTGGGACCAATTTATTCACTGGAAAGACTTCTGAAGAAACGTATCAGCATATTGGGAATCGCTATTGGGAGATGTAAAGGTTTTTGCTGATGTTTATTGGGACTTTAAGACAAATGTTTGCAATGGAAGGAAAACAGGAAAGAACTCATCTTGTAGTTGCATGAGCTGAAGAAAACAAGACGGGTGCTCAGGAACTTTGAAATAACTTTGTGCTCTTAAACTTTCTTATGAGGGAAATGTTGTTGCTCTCCTTTTTTTTTTGGTTGAAAGAGGTTGCTGTTAGCCTGGGAGAAGCATTTCTAAATATTGAAGGGACTGGTAAGACTGTGATCCTAAGTTCGGTGTCTATCTAGCTTCTCTTTCCCAGCAATTAATCTGTTTGTTCTGGTTAAGCTTTTTACTGGGATTTACAAACGACATTTAGCAAATGTTTCTGTATAAACTGGAAATGCTGAGGAGTGGTCTCTGCAGGTGGCAGGGGTTGTACTGGTAAAAGATTCTGCCCCAGTCAGTCAGCTGGAGGTTGCGCTGGGAGGTGGCAAATGGTGGAGTGGGTACTCACGAGCCAGAAATGGGTCATAATATCTCTTTTTAAAGACGTTGCAAACAAGCTGAGGAATGGGTTTTTGAGACACTGCAGGGACACGAGGAATTTCTCCAATACCCGCTCCCTCCCTCCTGCGCCTGGAATGGCAGATTGTTGTGTTGTTTTGGGGTTGATGCCGTATTTTTGGAGATTTCCTCTCCCTACAGTTCTAGCAGTTTGCGTAATGCCGGTTCCACAAAACATGTGGTGTAATGAAACATGAAGTATTATGCTCTGCCCTAACCTATTTAATTAACATTGAATTTTACTGAGCATGTCAGGATTGGAGACACACCATAAGAGAGAAATATAATCTAATAGGAAGGAATATACTTCTCTGGAGTAGTCAAGTTGTGAGACAAAAAAATAACTGACAAATGAACTGATGCACTGGGGAGGGAAATTATCACGCTCTTCTCCTCCCCTCCCCCCTCAAGAAAAAAGTTAAAATTCCTCCCACAAGTTGAAATATTATGGCAGTGCTCATCTGCCATAAGCAGCGTGTGTCTTCTGCAGAGATGAAAAGGAATAACAAAGTGAAAGGTGCTGGAAATGGATGGATGGTGCGTGGAGGGGAAGAGCCATTTGGGACTGAGATGTATGTAACCCTAAAATATATTGATCAAACGTATGAATGTGTGTTGGTGTCCTCTGAGCTGTGGGAGTTCCCAGACTGTTTGCCTTGAAATTGAAGCAATTTAATCTTTAAAAATAATAATGAAAGAGCAAACTGTAAATGAGACCTTCTGGCAGACTGACGGGGCTGCGGTCCCAGAGGCAGACGCACATGCTCGGATGACAAATGAGGTCATTAAAGTAAATAGTGTAAATTGAGTTTTGGCAGTGGGTAGGAATCCTTATTATGATGGAGGGCATTAATATGGGAAGCAAAAAAGGGGGTGGAAGAATTCACTGGTGACAAGCTTATCTGGGGCAGAGGAGCAGTGTAATTTTGTAGCAGTTCCAGCTTCCTACTTCATTGCAAGGCAATGAGCCCATTTAATTTAGCAGGGACTTCAGTAGGGCATGTTTTAGAAGTATATTAAAGATTATAAAGTGTCACCTCGCTAAATAGCATCCCGGATGCTACTTAAGTTAAGTCTGCGATGTTCTTTGCTCATTCTGTTTGTTCTGTGACTTTACATTTGCAGTGCAGTGGTGCTCTGCATACAGATTATTTTTTTTTTTTTTAAGAGTTTCTTAGGGATGTTTCAAATCTGAGCTCTTGGTAGTCAGCTCTCACCACTGCCTGACCACACAGGGAACTCTGGATCTCTAAATTTGGGGTTCTGATGTGCTCTGTTGGATGCTGGTGACAGACAGTGAGATTATCTCGCTCGGCACAAGGGCTTCTAACGGGTAGTTGTCACGGTGCTTGAGGTCATGGTGACTTTTTAAAGCTACTGGACTTTGCTATAGCTGTGCTGAGGATTAGTGAGTAATTCTGTGCAGAGTCCTGGGGTTTTCCCTTGATCAATTGATACTGAAATAAAGCGTAACTCTGGTAAGAACAGATGGAGCTTGCAAGTCCAGGCATTGCCCTGAGTATCACTGTCCTCTGCTACTGGCCTTCTCGTGGCCTTGGGGACATCTGCATCCCAGTTTCCCCACCTCTATAATGGAACTAGTGGTGCTTAACTTGGGTAAAGGCACCTTACAAGATGTTACTAATTATATAGAATTTGTATGTTCCTGTTAATGCACTAGTTCTGTATTTCCAGTTCTCTGAAGTTGAGGTTCTGTGCTCCTCCTAACGTGAGGGTAAGTTACTTGTGAAATGCAATTTAGATTTGGGAAATACAGATTTCATCTTCGTGCTGAAACTTCCAGCCAAGCTAAGAGCCTGGTGGGGTTGGGCTGTGTGTGACCGTGCTGGTGAGTGATGGTCTGGACCTGGCAGTGAGCGAAGGTGCAGGGATGGGACTGAGCTGAGGGTCACCAGTGTGTGGGAAAGGCCAGGGCTGTGCTGGGACGGCTGGTCAGCAAACACACGGATTGGGATCCCTAACACCCATCTAAGTGTGAATCCCACGGGTGACGTGATTGTGCAAATAGATCTTCTTGTGTTCAGTGTTGGAAGGGAAGGCCAGCGTTGAAGGACCAGTGTGAAACTGGGCAGTAATGGCAGCCTCTTCTATCACAGAGGGCTGGTGGACATTGAACTCCAACATTATGAACCCCTCCCAGACCAACAATCGGACTGGGACCTAACACATGCCTTCAAAAAAAACAAAAACAAACCCAAACCAAGCCCAAAAAGAAATTTACTCCTTTGTCCAGGAAATGCAGTTTTCCCACCATGGCACGGTGATACTGATTTGCATGGACCCTAACAAGGACTAGGACACTAAAGCTGTTGGTGCTGGGAACGGCATCGCAGCCGCGGGGAAGGAGGGAGGGTGAAGGCTTAAAGGACAGTTCATTTGGATTAACGAACACTGCTGGGTTTGGACTTGATAATTTCAAAAAGTACATTTCACCCCAGCGTCTCTTATGATTGCAGCAGGATGAGGTAATACTGCTAGAGCTTTTTGTTGCATACAATTTGAGGAATTGCTGTAGTACAGATGGGGGACGAGCAGGGAAATGGGATGTGAAGGAGCTCAAGTAGCACTTAAAATCACGAGGGTCCAGCCAGGCAGGAGAGGGCTGTACCAGGTGCTTTTAGAAGACCTCTAAAAGCAATATTCACTTAAAGGCTGTGGAAGGACCAGCAAAGCTGGACCAGTGTCCACCGCTCGCGTGGGATGAGCGTCCAGAGGAACTTTTACATTTGATACGCAGCAAGGCAGGCTGTGGAATATCATTATCACTTAGTGTGGGGTGGGCTGTGGACGGATTTCAGGTCTCTCATCTCGGAGCTCGTTGCCACTAAAGCGTGACACCCAGCGAGGTGTTTGTCCCCTGCCAACCTGTGTGTGTTGTACCGCCGCAGCTCGGGGTGCGACCGCTGTGGTGTCCGCCTGTGTGCGGGGAAACACCGCTCCACGCCAAGCTTGGCATGCTGTAGAATTGTTTTGCTCCTTGAGGACACCAAACGCTCACAGTAGGTGTGGTTTTCCTGCCCTTTCCCTGTGGGAGGGCTTGGAGACCCAAGAGCTTGCTTGGGATTGTCCCTTTTACAATTGGAGGCTCTGCCTGGTTGGCTTTGTGCTGGGCTGGTTGTGCTGGGCAGGACCCGACCCTTCCAGACTGTTCTGTCATCAACAGTGATGTTGGTCCCAGCTGGTTTCCTTGGTGACCACCTTGCCACCACTCACCTGGGCACGCGTGGCCAGCGTGCGAGCGCTGCCGGGCTCCCACGTGTGCCCCCAGACGTGGCGAGAGCCCCGAGCGTGGCTTCACCCACATTCACACTTCTCTTTTGTGTTTGTTTTTTTTTTT
This sequence comes from Calidris pygmaea, assembly GCA_003697955.1. NCBI lineage: Eukaryota > Metazoa > Chordata > Aves > Charadriiformes > Scolopacidae > Calidris > Calidris pygmaea. The sequence continues at coordinate 1,042,621 of QJSC01020716.1, read as the reverse complement.
TTTTCCATAAAACTCCAATATCAGGCACTGGCAGCTTGTTCTGACAAAGCCCAGGGAAGCATGAAGCGGAGTTGTTGAAGTCTGATAGCTCGTTTGCTTACTTCATGCCTCGCTTTAATTACTGCAGGCTGCAATTCTGCTCTGCTGGGAGTGGTTAAATACAACCTGGACCCAAATCCGAGTGCAATAAATGCTGCTGGAAAATGAGGACAGGAGAAAATCCATGGATCTCTGGGGAGAGGGACCTGGGGCTGGTAGGAAAGAGTTTGTGGTGGGGGCTCAGCACTTTCCTGCTAAAACTACTGCCCTCGAGAGAATTTTCTGGCTTTTCGTTACGATGGGCTGAAAAATCCCAGCGACACCTATCACTCCCAGTCCTGACGCTGGGAAAAGCAACACTTCTTCTCTGCTCTGCACTGGTGAGACCACAATTGGAATCCTGCATCCAGTTCTGGGCTCCCCAGTTCAAGAGAGACAGGGAACTGCTGGAGAGAGTCCAGCGTAGGGCAACAGAGATGATGGAGGGATTGGAGCATCTCCCTGATGAGGAAAGGCTGAGAGAGCTGGGGCTCTTGAGCCTGGAGAAGAGAAGGCTGAGGGGAGACCTTATCAATGCTGACAAGGATCTNCATGGGAAGTTCCACTCCAATGTGAGGAAGAACTTCTTTGGGGTGAGGGTGGCAGAGCCCTGGGACAGGCTGCCCAGGGAGGGTGTGGAGTCCCCTTCTCTGGAGATCTTCAAGCCCCGCCTGGATGGGATCCTGAGTGATGTGCTCTGGGCAACCCTGCTTTGGCAGGGGAGTTGGACTAGGGGATCTCTAGAAGGTCTCTTTCTAACTGACAATTCCATGATTCCGTGATTTTTTGCTGTCAAATTTCACATTTTCTCCTGTAACACATCTGTCTCACAGCAAAATACCCTGGAAGATGAATATTTGCTTATGCTCCCCGTTCCCCATCATTTTTTATTTGCTCTGGTAATAGACGTGCATTAACACTCGTCCAAAAATCACGGGTGTTGTGATGTTTAAAAGCCCCTCCTCCTGCAGCATCTCTTATAATCGAAACCCAGGGAGCACAAAGCAAAGGCCTCTCCTGACCTTAGCGGACTCGGAACGTGACCCATCGGCAGAATTTGCTTGACTCCAAATTAGGAAATTGACTTTCATCTTCTTAAAGGACAGACCAAAGACAGCAGGGTTTTGAGGATACCCCGTAAGAGTTTCAATGTGTTTCACCTGAGAAAGCTGAAATAATTTGTAACTTGTATTTATGGTAACTGATCAAAGCGTTAAACAGCATATTCGTCTACATGGCTTGAGAGATNCTCCAACAATTCCGTGACTCCATGGTTCCATGCAAATGTTGTGCTGCATGACTGTGTGAAATTCCTGTGGTTTTGTAACAAAAGCGTGATGGGTGGGTGTCACTGGTGATCTGAGCTTTGTCTGTCACGATGAGAAGCGGGAAGCTGAGCAGAAATTGAAGATCTGTCCCCAGTCGGGTGCATCTGAAGGTGTCCCTGAGCTCTGCAGGCTTAGGAGGAATTCAAGGTCTCTCTTAATGCTGTTGTGATTAGAACGTCTAAATGCTGGGAAAAATGTTCTTAGAATATTAATAAAATAGCTATAGGGTGGGTTTTTTGCCAAGAAATGTTCAAAACCTTTTAAGCAAATAATGGCGAAAAACATTTATTGGAAGAAGGAAAAAAAATAAAAGAAAAAAGTAGTTTAACTCTGAAAAATGGGACTTCAAACCCCTCCCTCCCCTACCCACAAAGAAACCTGAGGTTGTGCTTAGTCAGTACCAGACCAAAAATGTTCTGGTGACAGAAATCCCCAAACAACAAAAGTTGCTGGAATAATAATAGATTGACTTGTTTATGAGCGCTTTTCCCTAAGCAAACCTGGAGATCGATAAGTCATTATTTGCAGGAATAATCGTGCAAATTTCCCATCATAAATAGTTTCAAGAAAACTGTGAGTTGGTCCAACCCATTTGTGAGCAGAAAGAGGTAACACTAATTATTCTCTTAGATACTAATAGGCATTTTTTTTTCCTGGCTCGTTCTTGATGGAATAGCTGTACTTAACCCATGGCCTTGTTTGTGCTTGGAAAAAAACGGATCCTTTAACTAAAATCAGTTCAGAAGTTGAACTAGTTCATTAACTGTGAGTTTCTAGTGGAGGTTCAAACCTAATTGCTGTTTATAAACCGGTTGCATCTGTAGAAAGGATTTGCAGATGAGGAATGACATGAATTTCCAAACGAGCCCTTCTGAGCGGAGGAGCGGCTTCTCGTGGTTTTCCAGGCGGGGGCTCTGAGGCTCAATACAATTTGCCTCCTGTGAAAGCTTTTCATGCCACAGGGATGCTCCCAGGGTTTCCTTCCCTCTGCCCAGCCACTGCTTCCACGAAACTGCTCAGAACTTAATTATCTTTGGGGGTTCTGCCCTCCTAAGTGATGCCCTCAGACTAACTTCTGGATCTGACTTTCTGGTAAAACTTGGCTGGTATTTATTTATTATTTTTTTTGCCAGCTTATGAGGGGAATACCCTGAAGCTTTAACCTTGTTAACAGCTGGTGTTTCTGGGAGGTGCGGTTTTCCTTCTAGAGGGTAGCATCTGTCTTGGATATATATGTGTGTTTGTATTTGTTCTTTCACCAAATATAAATTAGCTCAAAGGGGCAAAACAAATCATACGTTCTCATCAGCGTCTGTCTCTGCAGCCAAGTTGCTGCTTATCTTATCTTGATAAAAGCGCCCTCCATGACGCCTCTTTTCCAGCTCAACGAACTGCTTGGTAATACCTTCAATATCTGCTGTTGCTGCTGGAATGGCCTGGTATTGAAAAGAGACCCGGTGAAATGAGCTGCTGTGGGGGTCGGCGGGGATGGAGCAGGGCGCCCGGGGAGAGAGATCCAGCCATGGGGGGCTGGCAAGGAGCTGGATCCTGGTGTGAGCCCCCCGTCTCGCCGTGCCCAGACCCTGCCTTTCCCTCCTCCTCGCGTTCCCCAGACCCCCCCGTTCCCTCTCCCACCAGCGCAGCATCCTCTACCCAGCTCTTTTCATTTTTCAAATGTCAGCCAGTAACCCCGGCCAGGTTTGCTCCTGCCACGCCGATAACGCAATTCCTGCGGCTTAGGCTCTTGTCAAGCACTTTTCTCTCCAGGGTATTTTATTTTGCTCGTTGTCAGCAGCTTTCTCTGGAGAAACTAAATCCTTCCTTCCCTCCCCCTTCTCCCCTGTCCTTCTGTTAAATAATCTGTCTGCGCAGCCCGGCCAAGAATGGCTCTCGGAGAAAAATGGGCTGAAAGCCTGAATGTTGCCTGGCCACTAACAAATCCAGGGCAATCCTTTTAGCAGCTGGGCTCTGCTGTGGCTTCAGGTCACCCCCAGGGACCCAGCCAGACCCCTGACACCTCACCGCAGAAGGAGCTGAAGTTGTTCCCCAGTTTGCCCGATCCCACCGCTTTTTGGTGTTGGGTCTGTACTGGTCTGCCTCCAAATCACCTCCTGGAAGCCCTTCTACAGAAGACTCGCTTCAAGCCCGTTTCAACACGGGTACGTGGGTGAAAATTAGCCCAAATTAATGAACAGCATGAATTTAAAGTGGATTACTTAAACTGCACTGGCCTATAGCATGGCTGCTTTTACTCAGAATAAAAGTGGCCTTAATTTGTTTACTTCAAAGCTAAATTAAATGAAGCTTGCTTCTAATTCTGGATAAATGTGTCCACACCGGGGCTTAATGCAGTTTACCTATGCAAATCTTATTGAGATTAACTGCCTTGATCATCCCTATGTCAACAAGTTTCCGCAGAGCAGGATCATTCCAGAGAATATGGACGTGATCCCTGATCATCAGTGTGTGTGTGTGTGTGTGTGTGTGTTCACACTAGGCTTGCACCGAGGCTCATTTCCCCGTGGTTTGTGACAGCTTGTGATCCAAGGCAGGCGTGAAATGAGTCTCCTTGAAGATGGATTCTCTCCTTAGGGCCTGGCAGAGACCCCCATCCCAGGGGGGACACCTCTCCTGTCCTGGTGTCTTTGCCCAAGACCTTGCCGCGGTTGGGGAAGCACCAACTTCCTTGCCTAGAAAAGCCAGAGAAGGGAAGGAAATAAACCCAATTTGTGTAAGTGCAGGGTAAACAGAACGCTGCTGGTGTACCAGAGTCACTTTTGTATTAATAAAGTCTCTGATAATTTCCCCAGGGCTTTTCTCTCCACTCTAAAAATACCCCTCCACCTTGGCAGGGCGCTCGGGCTGAGAATGGAGGGGCAGGGGCATGTTCCTGCCACGGCTCCTGCCCTCCCTGGGGGCTGGCAGCAGCTCTGCGGGTGGCTTGGGAAGGACCAGAGGGCACATATCTGTCGAGATGGAAGAAAGGTAGTCGTGACTTCTACCTCTGAAAGGCCACGGCCTGGAAATTATCTCCATTTCACTGGAAGCGAGTGCATTAGGGAAATGTCACGTCCCTGAGCCAGTGAGAGCGGCAGAACGCAAAAGCAAAGCAAGAGTGGCACAAAATTCAACAAGAAAAAAAGTCATTTCGAACCAATTAAAGTAATATGCATGTATGTATTTTAATCCCCAAGTAATCGTGGAGCAGAAGGCACTCTGGGTGCATTTAGACTTATGAATACGTGGAGTGACAGTGTCTTAGCTGAGAGGAGCCTGTTGTTACTGGTGCTGTGCCTTTGGGTTGTGAAAACTTTTGGTCTAAACCGATACCGTAGCATGAGCTTGACCAAGTACCTGCCTCCTGATCAGCTGGTACTAGAGAAGACCACCTTTCTGCTGTCTTGTGGCGAGTCCTGCGCTGAAAGAGTGTGTTTTGGGGGGTTTTGGGGGTTTTTGGTTTGACTGGGAACAGCTTCTGCGGGTCAGTGGGCTTGGGGAAAGCGCATGGTGTGATGGAGCCCTTCACTGGGGCCTTAGACTGGTGGGAAGAAGAATCTGGGTGCCTGGTAGTGACGTTCCCTTCCTCGCTGTGTTTTGTGTTCTCCATGGTGCTTGTTTAACTGAAAAAAGAAGTTTCATACTCGTGTCGCAGACTGACCGGACCAGAGTCATGCCCGGTTGTGCCGGAGGAGGGACCTTAATCTTTGAGCATTCTCGTGTATGTGAATTTTAAGAAAAAGCCCGTGTGCTGCGGAAAAGGAATCTGCTTATCTTTTTACGAAAAGGGAGAAAGACGGAGACGTGGCAGATGTTCTGTGGGATACAGCAGCAAGGATCTGCAGGGGGGGGCCGTGGTGGTACCCGACCAGTCTCTCTCAACTCCCGACCTTGTGCTTTCTGGTCTCGGGCTTTGAGCTGTGACAGTCATGGAATCCTCTGAAGGTTCTTGTTGCGTTCCCACCGTTTGAGAGCTGCCAGAGCCAGCACTCGGTTACGTGGGTGCCCCTGGCCAAGGGGCTGTGCTCCTCCTGTGGGCAACCTTCTCTGTCACAGCCTTCTCTTGGGAGACGTGCCGGGAGAGCAAGGGGAGGCTGCAATTCTGCACGTAATGATGGATCCCCAGACATGCTGAGCCTTTGTCAGCCTCCAGCACTGCAAAGATAGATGCGTGAAGCTTTCTCCTAGCTCTGTGAGATGCCTGAGATGTTAATCTTCAGCTGGGGCAACAAAGCTGACCAGTTGTTGCGCCGAACTGGAAGGTGGAGTGGACTGGTGTGTTCTCCTGCTCTCTCCTTCTTCCCTGCTTTGGAGACTGAAGAAATTAGGGTGTTTTATTTTCTGTACAGCTGCTGTAGGCGCGGTGATCAGGTACCTGATTATCCTGTCGGCATCAGATAGTCTAAACTGGGTTACTCTTACGCTCTCACCTGCCCCCTGGTAGGAAAGGGGAGTGGAAATGGGGTTCTCTCAATCGGCCTTGTCCTAGAAGCCAGGCACAGCTCACCCCCCTGTGGCCTTAAAGGCAGGGTAGAATTAGCTTGGACGACAGCTGCAAGATTTATTGCTGCTTAGAGAGGCCTTGGAAGAAATGTCCAAATGTCCTTTTCTTGCAGTTTTCCCTTGAAAGCTTCAGCAGTGGATTGGTAATTCCCCGTGCATCTAATGTTCAGTGCTCTTGTTTCTTCCCAGCTCTCTGTTTGTGACGTGCAATGGGCAGCAGTTGGGCTGAGCAGAAAAAGAGCCACAGCAGAGGGTCACAGCAGAGGGACGGGGTGGGATTTGATGTGGCCAGAGCAGTTGGGACAGAGGAACCTTAAAAGGCTGCAGAAAGATAACCTCAGTTATTTCCTTGCAGGGTCTCTCTCCTGTTCTTTTCCACAAGGACACCGAGTTGCCTTGCGCTGTCTGTGTCCTGGGGAACATCCACAATGGGTTTCCCTTTGCAGAAACCATTTCCCACCGACACCATCCTTGAAAGAACAGGGCAGAAGATGTAATTGAACCAGCAAGTCATTAATAGCTTGGTCTAACGGGGCAGAGCAGGAAGACTTTTGGGAGTCAGGGCGCCTGAGGTGGTTTCCAGCGCGGTTGGTGGCCTGAGGCCAAATGACTCTTAAGAGCTTGCTCTTTGAAGCTTTGCTGCTCAGTAATTTGACTTTTTGGCACTGGTTTTTGGGCCATACACAAGAGGTTCTGGGCCGTACACAAGAGGTATGCCCAGCCGCATGCGGGTTGTTGCCAGGCACCTCATAAAAGTTCGTTTGCAGAAGGGAAGAGCATTGCCTCATCTGTTGATTACGGTTCAGAGGAAGCGCTTTAACGACTGTTTAAATGGAAGATGCTTTGTGTACACGGGAGACGACTCACAGCTCTCACGGGGAGCCCGTTGCCGCAGAGCAAACAGGCTCCCCCATAGTCCTTGTCATTGGCAGGGGTTTGTTATCTCTGTCTTATGGTTGGCAAATCTGGGGTGCAAGGAGGTGAAGTGATCGGCTGGAGTAGCTCAGCAGCTATTTTAAAATGGTTTGGGTTTGTTGGTTGTTTTTTTTTTTAATAAAACTTACATCATTCCATTGGAAAATGCCAGAAGAAACAAGCCTGTATATTACAAAAAGGGTAGTGGTTTGCTTTGGAGTGGAAAATTTGGCACTTTTAGGGGAAGTTTTTCTGTCCCATCTCTCCAATTCTTTGCTTTCAGCTTTTCCTCTTCTCATGTTCTTTAGAAAAAAAAAAAAATCAGGACTTTATATTAACAATATTTTTGCAGAAAAAATTAAGTTGGGAAATGTTCCACAGCATTTGAATGGATGGAGAGAAAAAGAACCTCTTCAAACTTAATTGCTTTGACATTTCTGTTCCTCAAGTGCTGATAGAATTGTGGAGTATCAAAGCCTGTGCTCAGGGTGCTTCGATGTGCGTGTCCTGGGAGGGCACAAAAGCGAACCTCCCCAGCAGGAGAGGCTGGGCACGCATCTGTCACAGGCCATTACAGCTCTCCATCCTACTCTTCTGCCTGCTAAAACAAAGAAGAAATCAGCCCAGTTGTATTCGGTTGTATTTCCAGCTAGCGCTTAGAAGCTCGGCTTCTCAAAAGTGATCAGCTGCTTAATTACCTCTGCCTTGGCCATTCTTTTTTTTTTTTTTTTTTTTNCAAAACGCAAAACAAAACACAAACCTCACCAACAAACACCACCAAAAACACCACCCACCAACTAAACCCCACACCCACGATCCGACCCACAGCACCCCACCACAAACCAATAATCTTGGGCACTAGAGCATGCCCTGAAGAGCCATGTCTACACGTTTCTTAAATACCTCCAGGGATGGTGATTCCACCACCTCCCTGGGCAGGCTGTTCCAGGGCCTGACCACTCTTTCAGTAAAGTAATTCTTCCTCATATCTAATCTAAATCTCCCTTGCCACAGATTCGTGTCATCTGAGCCAAGCTAACGATCAGCCCCTGAATCAGGCTGAAGGTGGGGTTGTAGGTTTGACCCATTTCACAGCCACCTGCAGGAATAAACTGTGAGACCGGTTTGAAGCCAGGGATATAAAATCAGTGGCTTGTGGCGTAGGACCCTGGGGGACACCGATGTCCTGTGGGGTGGCTTTGGAGTCCTGTTGTCACGTCCCACTTGCTGTTGGACCCTGGCAAATTAGCCCTCTGGTGTTTTTTTTTTTTTTCTTCAGTAAACTGGGGATGATGCCTTCTTGGGAAGCAGGTCTGGTTAATTAAAAACTGGAGTGTTTTGAGAAACCCGTCCTCACCAATGCTTTGGCGAATGGTACATTTGAGACGTTTCATGCCCTTGTCAGGAGCGGGGCTCTTGTAGGAAGGGACTGCTGGAGCAGTTTCATGTTTGCTGGAGACCCCTCCTGTCTATAAAGGATAAATCTGTGAGCACAGTTTACTGTTGGCGAGTTGTTGCCTTGTCCTGATGGGGGGAAGGTTGCAAATACTCTCCTAGGAGTCCCGGAGGTGAGCGTGGCTCGTCCCTAGAGGGGATGGCTTGTCCCTAGAGGGGATGGCTCATCCCTAGATGGGTCTACCCATCTCGGGGATGCCCAGCCCACGGCACCTGGCAGGACAGCAGTGCCCGGGGGCTCCTTCCATCCATGGCTGGGTGCAAATCTCCGGTGCAGCCGGCAAGACTTGGCAGGACCGTTCCACGCTGGGCAAGGCAACTGCCCAGAGGCAGGAGCTGAGGTTAAAGCATTCGGCTGGTGCTCGCCTGGCACTAAGACTTTACCCGGACTTATTTTTTTTTTATCCAACTTCATGTCTAAATACATACAGCTCGGGTCTGGCCTTTTTGCAATGTGCCGGCCTTCGTCCCACGCTCCGGATCTGTGTGTGTCTGTGATACACCCACAAAACCACAATATCTGTTGGGGAAAAAGAGAATGTAATCCTCATTCCTTGTTTTTCTTTCTTTCCCCTTCAACTACCCCCGAAAAACTGTCTCGGAGAAAGGGACGCCACAATAACACCCATCTACGTTTAATTGTCTCGAAGGAAGATTAAACCGGCCAAGCCCAAAATTCGAAGAGAGACAGACCAGACTTCGAGGTTTGTACGGGCAGACGAGGGAAGAAAGGGAATGGTGACGAGGTAATAAGTAGGACGTCCTCTACTCTACTTTGAACGCCGGAACAAGGACACTTAGGCTGCTGTAGCCGAGGGTGGGAGCGGAGCCATGCTCGGTGGAAAAATGCTAATGCGTGAGCAGAAGCGGAGAGCAGAGGTTGCATCCATAATACAAACCCACAAAAATGCGCCGTCCTAAGGTTACAAAGTAATGCACTTAAAAGCTAGGAATCGCCAGAAAAGAGATTTCTGGAGAATCTCAATTTGCACCTTTGAGCGTGTGCATTAGGATGGGCTGTAGCTGTGCAGTTACATTATCCTTTTTCCGAAGCTCCCAACCTGTCTCGCTTGGAGCGCGGAATGGATCGTGCTGGCTTTCTCAGCCGCTCTTCAATAATTGCTCTTCTGTGGTGTCGTGTCTGCCCCTGCATTGCTTATTCAAATCCCGCTCCGGAAAAAAAGAATGGTTAACTTAAAGCCTCGTGGGTTTTTCCGGCATCGGGTGCTGCTGGATCTATGTGCTTCTCACACAGCAAATAACCCCCCCTGGCTCGTAAGAAGGGGCACTTCCCCATTTTGCTCATGACCCTCAAAACCTGTATGTGAGAACCCCTCGGTGAAATTGTGATGCAGCCACCGAGATGGCAGCCTCAGCCCTCCAGGTATCCAAAACGTGGCCCTTGCAGCCCCGGGTCACAATTCCCAGTTCTTGGCCGAGCACAGAGTCTCCCGTGGGGCACCCAGAAAGTGCATCCCACACAGAATCACAGAACGATATGGGGTTGGAAGGGACCTCTGGAGATCATCCAGTCCAACCCCCTGCCAGAGCAGGTCCACCCAGAGCAGGTCCCACAGGAACGTGTCCAGGTGGGGTTTGAATGTCTCCAGAGAAGGAGACTCCACCACCTCCCTGGGCAGCCTCTGCCAGGGCTCTGCCACCCTCACAGCAAAGAAGTTCCTCCTCGTGTTTAGGTGGAACTTCTTATGTTCAAGTTTGTGCCCATTTCCTCTTGTCCTGTCCCTGGGCACCACTGAAAAAAGACCAGCCCCATCCTCCTGACACCCACACTTTTTTATAGGTGTTGATTTTTCAGTCTTTTTTTCTCCAGCCTAAAAAGACCCAAGTCCCTCAGCCTCTCCTCATAAGGGAGATGCTCCAGGCCCCTCATCATTTTTGTAGCCCTCTGCTGTCCCCTCTCCAGCAGTTCCCTGTCCTTCTGGAACTGGGGAGCCCAGAAGAGAATCAGAAGAGAGGTCTGAGCCGTTCCTCCCTGCCCATTGCTCCCAGTTGTGGTGGTTTGAGGCAGTGCCCGGTTCCTGGGGAGGCTGGTTTGCCAGAGCTCACCCTTGAGTGGAGATGTTGAGAGCTGTGCTTGTCCTGGAGCTTAAAATAAACCCCAAGGTGGGAAGGAAAAATCTGGGGATTGGGGGTTTTGTTTCCACTTCAAAAAAACCTTCCTTCTTTAACGTTGTTGTCTTTTTCAGAGGAGCCTTTCATGTAGGGGAAATGTGAGAAAGTTCAGAGCAGCTTCTCCCTCTCCTGCTCTGCTGCAGAACCTGGTGACCACTCCGTAGCGCGTTAATGTACCTTCTGCACTCAGCTGTGCTCCGGGGCGAGCGTTGGCTGGAAAGTTGCTGCATTATACATTATTAGCATTATGCATTATTAGCAATTCCACTTTCTCTGTATTGGTGAAACGTTAATGTCCAGCAGGCTGTGATGTTCGTGGTTGTGGTGGGATGGATTCACGTATTTTTCTGGTGCAGCCATCCCTCCTCAACATCCCTGTCCTCTGCCGTAGGAGATGAGAGAGATGATGCTCCAGTTCCCATCCTTCCGGGGCTGGAGAAAGGGCGAAAGGCTGCAGAGCCTTCAGAGGAAAGAAACCAAAGGTGTGAAAAGAACAACAACAAAAAAATAATCCTTTAAGCGAGGTGATGAAGATCCCCCTCAAAAAGCAATGAGAGGGTATCTGAAGGAAAATGAAGGATCCCCACCCTCTGAAGCAAGGCCTGCTCTGTGTGTGTTTCCGCTGGCTGCCTGCCCGCCCGTCTGAAAAACTGCCTCTGTCTGGCACTTCTTTTTTTTTTCCTTATTCTTGTGTTTGAATTTGTAACCTCAAATGCAGCAGAGTGAGGTTCTTCTATAACATTACTATCGATGAGACCGTCTAACCCTTCCACCCCGAGGGTGGGTGTTTATTTGAGGAGGGGAGAGCTGGTTTTCACTTGCGTGTCTGTTGTGGGCTTGTCACATTACCCTCGTTGCACTCCGTTCTTCTGTGTTTCTGCATATTAATTTGGGGCTTTTTTGTATTAGTTTGTGGGTCAGGAACAGTTTCTCCCTAGATGGATCCCGAGTGCGTCTCACTGGGGTTTGCTGTGTCGTCCAGGGGTAGGGAGGAAAAGGGGCTGCTCTTACTGCCGAGGCAGGAGGTGCCACAGAAGCCATGAAACCACCGCCGTTGGGATGACACACGTCGTCCCACGCTCCCGCTCTGGGAACCTGCCAGGTGACTTCTTCTCACTGCAAGGTTTCCAGGTCTCCGGTCTTCAAACATTCACGGGGTTTGAATAATGCATAAAGTTCCAGCACTTGCTGGAAGTCAAATATTCTTCTCTAGCATCTTAGATCTTTAAAAAATGGATGAATACGTTTTTAGTTGGAAACCTTCCTCTTGCCCTCTGTGCAAACTCTTTTCCCTTCCCCAACCCGTCACGCTTTGTGCAAGCCTTGCATCTTTCCAAATACGCCCTTGCCACCCGGGCAAACTGCCCTTTTGTACGAGGGTCTCGTTCTTTCCTCTTGCCTTTGATATTTCGAAGGGCAACTTTCCTTTCCCCGGAAAGGCAGGAGCCTCACGGATTGTATCTGGCCACCATTAATGAATTAATTGGAGCTGTCACAGGGTGCTGGGCTTCTGGGGAGGTTCACCTTTCTCCTCCCCTCATCCCCTCTTAACCAGACCGGTGAATTTTCCTCTGTGGTGCTTGGGGAGGTGTTTGGGGGTGTAACAGGGGGTGTGCTGGGTCTGCTACAGGGGGGTGTTTGTGTGTGGGGACCCCAGCACCTCGGGAGCATTTTCCCCTCCTCTGGGACACGCCGGGGCTGCAGAACGGCAGGGAACTGGGATGAGGTGCTGCATAAACGCCTGTGATTAAACACCGGGGCATTAGATGGGCAAAGTGGGAGTTTCTTACGTGATTCCGGTGCCTCGATGGGCTCCTCTTGTCACGAGCTGGGGACCACGCGTCCCTTCGTAGCACGATGACCCACCCCCCACCTTGAAGCTGGGGCTGAAGCCACAGCGCGGCCGGCAGAGACCTGGTAACTTTGAGCACTCATGGGGAGGGGAAGCCGTGGAGAGAGATGCAAAGAGAGATGCAGGTCGGACGCCAGCTCTGAGACGAGTCTGGAGGAGGCCTGTGCTGGGCACCGAGATCTTTCCGGGCAGATACCGTAAGGAGCCTGGCCTGGCTGCCAATTTGAACCATAAAGCGCAGACACGGTGTCTGAAGTCAAGGGTGTCTGTCTGGAGGCTGATGATTTACTTTGGCCCACTGGGACGAGGAGGGATTGGGGGGGCCCTGAACTGGAAGGATAACGATGCTTGTGACAGAATTGAGGCAATTTTAATTTCGCCGTGCAGCGAGCGCGTCAATCCTTCCCCTCCCCTGCAGCACAGCCCGTTCCGCGTGTAACGGATGCTTCCTCCAGGTTGTATCTTCTCTTTGTGCTCCGCAGCCTGTAGGAACAGTGGTTTTGAGGGACGGGGTGGGGTGTAGTTAGGTTGTACCCTACGATGAACCAGATACAGCTGCCTGTCTGCAGAACCAGAGCCTGCAAGCCCCCCGTGGTTACGCAGGCGGTGAGGGACCCCCCGCAAGTCTTCTTCAGGCCACCCCACCCCCTGCCCGGTGGCGCTGAGGCCGAACAGTGTGTGTTTCTGACTCCTCTTCCTCCCTGATGGTTGAGATCCAGTGAGTGGAATTGTTTGGCCTCGCTGTGAGACTCCAAGAGCCGAAGCTGTAACCTGGCAGAAGAGCTGTGTCACAGGCTGAGGAACCTTGTGGTGGTAGCCCTTGGTGCTGTACCCCTCAATTGACCTGAAGGCTTTGTCCCACCGCACCCAACTGACCAGAAAGGACACCAAGCCCCTCAGGGAGGGGAGATGGAGTGGTTGCAGAGGGGTTGGTGGATGTTGTTGCAGGCACCCCTGATGCAGAGCTGGCTCAAAGCTTTGGCACAGGCACAGCTCAGGGGCAGGACCATGCCCTCTCTGTCCTTCCTGGAGGAGTGTGGGGGGCTGGACACCACTGGAGCCTCCCTGTTTGGAGGAACCAACCTGCAGGTCCCTTCATGGGGCAGTAAAACATCAGCTGTCCTGCTGGGACCCAGGGGAAGGAGACTGCCTGGTGCAGGCGCTCAGGCTCTGATTAACGTGAAGGTGAGAAGCCAAATCCTGGCTCGTGCCTGGTCCTGTGCTGGGAAGGGAGTGAGGCTCAACGAGTGGCACCCTGTGCTCTGCCATCGTGGGGCTTGAGGGACCCTGGTGTCTGCATAAGCTCTGCCCTGGCAGATGCTGGACTCGGTGCTTGTGGCTGAGGGATCTTCTGGGGGCGTAGCGTGATAATTAACCTTAGTGGGCATCCTTGATGATTAGAGAAAGACAAGGATGGGACTGAGCAGTGTTGTCTCTTCCCTCTCTGCTCCGCTCTGGAGCCACCAACATCAGAAGGGCATGGAGCTGTTGGAAGAGGTCCAGAGGAGGCCATGGAGATGCTGGGAGGGCTGGAGCCCCTCTGCTGTGAGGACAGGCTGAGAGAGTTGGGGGGGGTTCAGCCTGGAGAAGAGAAGGCTCCGGGGAGACCTTGGAGCCCCTTCCAGGCCCCAAAGGGGCTCCAGGAGAGATGGGGAGGGAATCGATAGGATGTTCCCTTGATCAGGGAGGGGAGCCCTAGGAGGAGGGGGAAGGGTTTGACACCGAAAGAGGGGAGATGGAGATGAGATGTGGGGAAGAACTTCTTTGCTGTGAGGGTGGGGAGAGCCTGGAATAGAAGCTGTGGCTGCCCCATCCCTGGAGGGGTTCAAGGGCAGGTTGGAGGGGGCTTGGAGCAACCTGGTCTGGTGGGAGGTGTCCCTGTCCAGGGCAGGGGGGTTGAAACTGGGTGACCTTTCAGGTCCCTTCCTCCAGCTGCTCCGCTGGGTGCTCTGTGGGACACGGGCAGCCTGCCCTGCCTTCAGGGAGACAAGCAGAGCTCCTTGGGAGACTGCCTGCGTGCTGAAATAAATAAAAAAAATATCCAGGCCTAGATACCAGGGGTTGGAAACCGGAACAGAAACTACTAGAATGGAACATAATCCTCTTAAATGGTCTGAAAAGTTGGCTTTTAGTGGCAAATGTGGTTTAACAGCGCTACCTGGTGGAAGAGCTTCTTCAGAAAAATCCTTTTTAATTCCGAGGGTTTTACCGGCCCTCGGACACTGTAAAGGTTAAATCCGTCCTTCTCCCCCCTCCCTTCCCCAAACTGCAGGTGTAAGTCTCAGCCAGGAGGGTGCCACCCTGCATGGGTTGTTTGCATTTTATTTCTTTTTTTCTTAAATTGGTGGAAGGAGCTGAGAGATGCTCTCAGCATTGCTCGTGCACAGAGTTCTCTTCTGATGTGTGATAAAACACACCTCAAAAAAAAAAAAAATGGCCTCAAGTTGCGCCAGGGGAGGTTTAGATTGGATATTAGGAAAAATGTCTTCACAGAAAGGGTTATCCAGCATTGGAATGGGCTGCCCAGGGCAGTGGTTGAGGCACCATCCCTGGAGGTGTTCAAAAGACGGGTTGACATGGTCCTCAAGAATATGGTTTAGTGATTTATTTTTTTTTATTGCTTATTTCTTATTTATTTTTTTGTCAGAGTTAGGTCGATGGTTGGACCAGATGATCTTTAAGGTCTCTTCCAACCTAGACGATTCTATGATTCTATGAAAAACCTCAGATGATAACTTCTGTGCCGGCCGTGCCCCTGAGGTGTCACTGAAGGAAATGCCCAGCAGGACAGGCCATGGGGAGGAGGTGTCCGTTCCTGGGGGGCTGCTCCTTCAGGCACTGGGTTGGGATCTCTGTTCCCTTCCCCACCAAACCTGAGTCTTTTGGGGTTATCACTGACAGTTGTCCTTCTGACAATGAACATACCGTGCAGAACATCTGCTGCGCTGCTGCACAGCACTTTAGGTGAGATGTGACTTTGTCTCCTGACCTTCAGAAGAGTCGAGATTGGTGTTTGTGAAGTCATCCTGGTTGTGTTCTTGCCTCTGGCCCCAAGGACAACTTCAGTGCTTGTGGCCTTAAGAGATGGCTCTTCATCTGGTACACGCGAGCGGGAGTGAAAAGTGACCATGGGGTGTGTTGGGGGGGTCATGCAGGCTGTGTGACAGGAGGTGTGTGACAGCCTGGTGGATTTTTCTACATGTGGCAAGTGTCTGACAGTGCTCAGCAGAGGAACGGCTCGATGCCCACCCCTTTTGGTGCATCTGTGGTAGGAGAAGCTTTGAGGCTGAGATGGTGCTTGGGGTGCGCGGTGGCATTGGCAGGGCCCCCCCCTGGAGCAGCAGGAACCCCTGGTGCCAGGCAGATGCTGAAGCACCAGAGAAGGGGTGGCTGCTGGTGGGACCTCCTGGAACCTCCACAGCCCAGCACGGAGAGCGGGGACGGTCTCCACTGTGAGGCTGGTTTTGGTCCTGGCAGCAGCTCTAAAGAGCATAACATTTACCAAGTTGAAAAGTAGATATGAAATTAGCTTCCTTTAATCATGTTTTTGCTATTAATTGTGAACAATATGACCGTGGTGCCTAGAATCCCTCCCGGCCAGCTCCAAGGGCCGAGGTGGCCTCTGCCATCTGTTAGTCTGAGCTCAATCTGCCCCGTGCCTTCTGTGCAGGTGCCAAACTGTTTCTCCTGGCGCTGTCGTGCTGCGGGAGGAGAAAAGGAGACTAAAGAAGCCCAGGCTGGTTTCTTTTTTGTGACAAAGCCGTTGTGGCCACAGGTGTAACGCTCAGATAAGCAGTGGCAGGGGCTCAAGGTGGGCAATTCTGCTGTAGCCTTGGCATGTGAATACAAAGTCACCTCCTCCTTCCTCTTTAGGGACACCTGCCAGCATCCCTCCAAACTGGCTTCTTCCCAGTTCTTTGAAATAGACCATTAATTAATGAGGCAGAGGCAAAGATACACACAAACACACTGGAATAGTTTTTAACCTGGCTTGATTAATGCTGTCAAGTTGTACATCTGAGCGTGAGCTCAGTGGGACTGTTGCTTTTGTTTAATACCACAAGACACCTCAGTCTGGATTGTTGCATTACAGTACAAATAAAAAACAGAAACAAAACCACATCTGCATCATACAAGGTGAGAAGAATATGAGAATTCTAAATATTTACAGAGAAGGGCAAGTGGGGAAACCACAAAAAATATTTACATAAAAATACATGAGCTTGTCGGCATATACATTTTACACCAGTTCACAAAAAAAGACACTATATAAATTAAAGTGAAGGGAACTCCAAAGGTAACCCAAGACTTTCTGGGATGTTTCTCTCATGCGGCTCAGGGAAAGAAAAAAAAAAAATAATCAAGTCTTCTACGGCAGGAAAATGAACTGCAAAACAAGCCTTTTCTCCCTCTTCCCTCCCTCCCTCCCTCCCCAAAACTGGACGAGGCGAGACCCTGCACTGGAAGGATGGAGCTGGATGTTCAGACCAGACCATGCAGGAGGCTCCGGGGAAAGAGCTGCCCGAGCCGCCTTTAACAAAAGCAAAACGATTTCTCCCCCAGATTTCCCCAGGAATCCCTTCAGTCAACGCCCTGTGGAAGGGCAGAGCACACACGGGGTCTGTCCCTTTTTGGGGTTCAGGAGGAACAAAAGGTTTTCGAGTGGGTTTTGGTTTTGTGTAGCAACTTACTACCGCTGTGCAATCCCGCCTGACCCCCCCCTTGGAATGGTGAGCGTAGAGCGAGGATCTCTGGAAAGACATAGGCACAAAGTCGGGGGCGTTTTGTCGTGGGTGCATATAGATTTCACCTGATAAGACTCTTTAAAAACCCAAAGTGAATGCTTTTACTTAAGACTTCACAAGGGCTGGGTCCTCCTTACTCACCCAACACCTAACGTCTCCCAGGGAAGGTCCCCCACGGGTCGCACGTTCCGCTCCGAAGCGGAGGTGGGAATCGGGCGTTGGATGCGCTATTGGACCCCGACTCTTCCGTGCGACGGGGAGAAACTGGGCTGAAAGCTCAGGAAGTGGGAATTCGAGGTGCAGACAGCTTGTGGGAAGCCTAAGGGAATTGTTTCAGACCAGAGCTGCTGGTCCTCCTGCTGGAGATAAGGTCGGGCAATGAATGACTCCATCTGGGCAACCATCCCCTTGCCCTCTCCCACTCCTCTGCCAGGACGGAGCGACCAATTTCCCGCCCACCCACCGTGGTGGGACCCCCCCCCCCCCTCCTCGCTCTGACACACAGTGCCCTTCCGAATCCCGGCTAGGATTTTGGGGAAAGAGAAGAGCTGGATGTTTGGGTTTCAGGGTGAATCAATGAGGGTGCAGAACTCCAAGGAGCCGGACGAAGCACAGTGCAAGAGCAGAACTGCATAGTTCACCGTATGGCTTTGCGCGGGGTGGGGGCGACTGCGGGACCACAGGGGGGTGTTTCAGCCACCTTGGTTGTGCCAACACCGAAAGAAAGGTGCTCATCTGAGTTATCGTCTGGGAAAAGCTGGTGCCTTAACCTTGCCTTTTATTTTTTTTAAGTTTTTTTTTGTACTTGTGGCTCAACAGTGGGGTGAGAAGTTAGTTTGGGGTCCTCTGAGAGCTTCCAGCCCTTGAAGCACAGGCTGATGTGTGCGGAGGGACGGGAGGACGCTGGCTGTTAAGGTAGATATGAAGATAAACTCTTAAGTTTTCTGCCACGTGTCTGGTTTTAATGGAGACCTTCTCGTCGTGGAGGGGAAGGCTGTTTGTGTGGGGGTGTGCGCTTCTAGGAGCTCTTTCTGAAAGGTGCTGAAAGCTTTTCTTTCCCGGGGGATGAGAGGG
>QJSC01020716.1:999365-1024441 GCA_003697955.1 Calidris pygmaea | reverse complement strand
CAGGAGGGGGGAGTTAAGGCTTTCGTGGAGAGCGAGGTGTGACCTACAGCTCTCCTTACCTGAATCCCAAACAACCTGAATCCCAAACAGCCTGAACCCAACCTGCGCTGTCCCTGCTCCCACCGCAGACCTCCTCGGGTCACGGGGTGGGGTGGGGGGGCTGGGGGGAGACCGTGCTGCAGCGGCCGAGCTCCCAGCTCCAGGCTACTGGGAGAGCACGGACCCAAACTGGTCGCCCTGGGGCTGGCACCCAGGAATCCGGGCAGCTCAGCCCTCCCTGGAGTCCGGCAGCGACGGGGACGGGGTGGCCCACGCCGTGGCTCACCCAGCGACCCCCCCGTCTATGCACTTCTCTTAGTTTTCCCTAAAAGAAAACCTTACCAACCCCAACCCCTCCCACCTGGTGATTGCTCTCACGGGGGGCTGCGATGACCCGGATCACGGCGCTGCTTCCTCCCCACCGCCGGATTTATTTGTGTAACACGTTAAGAACACCCCCCCAAACCCAAATGCTTGAAAGGGCCGCTTTGCACAATAAAACAGGAGCATCAGGGAGTGTTACTGAAACAGCCCCCGCCAAGGCTGCGAGGTTAAAAGAAGCAAACAGCTAAAGGTTTGTTAGCTACTAGAAGCAGGTTTTCCTTAGGATTTAAAAGCCCCAAAATAGGCATGAAACTTGCGCTCGAAAAAACCCATCGAAGTTGCCTTTGACTTTCACAGCTGTGTGGGCCTCCAGGTTTTTAATAACACATGAGAGATTCAGAACGGGTGGAGAAGTTTCTTCACCCACACGGGACAGGAACGGCCTTGGAATTTATCCCTGACCATTTTAAAAACTCCTAAACCTCAGGTATTGCTTGCAAGCCCTGCCCAATGAAATGGATGTGCTTTATTTATAAGGTGGGGTTTTAACGAGTCCTGGGAAGGTCTTTCCCAACGGGGAAAGCTTTTAAATACCGAGGCCGACGTTCTTAGTGTGTGATGGAACACAATGGCCTTCTGTCCCCAGGGCTACCCTGGCGACAGGGAGGCAGGAACTATTTCAGGTACCTCCAGAGCTTTGCAGGGAGCCCCTCGCCACTGCGCAGCCTGAAGGCTCCAGAAAGCCCCGTCCTGTAGCCTTTATTTTAAGGTCAACAGGAGCATTCCCTGATGGAAAAGCTGCAGGATGTGGTCCAGGGCAAGCAGCTGGTCATGCAGTAACTCGGCACTTACAGGGTCACTCCCAGCTGGTAAGTTGGGCTCCAATTTACAAGCTGGACATAATGCTATAGAGATCTGGGTGGGTTTTTTTAAAATTTTTATAGTATTTTCTTATTTTGTAGCAAGATGCTACTGTCTGGCCAGCCACAACATGGTATTAAATCGTCTGGACTGCAGACAGGCTAGCAGTAAAGAGGAATTGGCGTGAAATGGGGGTGCTGTTCCCAGCTCTGTGTGCGCAGTTTGGTGTAGTTTTGAGGTTTTTGTTTTGTTTTGTTTTGTTTTTTTTCCTTTTGGTATGAGAAGCACAAACCTGCCCTACTTGGCTTCCGGAGCCGGCGCCTCTGCTTACAACAGAGAAATTGAAGGTAATTAGATTTCTTGTAGTCAGAAGCAGCTTGTTAATTGCAGAAGCGAGCAATTGAGAAAGTGCCTTGTATTTCAAACTTGCTTCAGAGCCTATTCCAGGGGCTCGGAGTCAAAAGAGGCTCCCACCCACCTCAAAGCAGCTGAAGTGGATCTCATGTGCCAAAGAGCAGCAATTTTCCAGGGAGAGGCCTTTATCAAGAAGAAAATACTTGGGAAATCTTTTCCCCCCACCTCCCAGCTTTTAGCCAGCTCTTGCTGCATAACCTCCGAGGGGGCAGAACAGTGGTTCTCCCACGGAACGTCACGGAGACCCTTTCCTGGCAGGTCGGGGGGGGGGGGGGGGGGGGGGGGGGGGGGGGGGGGGGGGGGGGGGGGGGGGGGGACTCGCTGGGGAGGGGGAACAGCCGCACGCAGGGTCCCCGGTGCACAGGACCCTGGTGGTGGGGAAGCGGTGGGAACTGCCCCTGGCAAACCTGGGGAAGGAAAAAGCTGCTTTTCCTTCCCTCCCTGCTCCCAACGGCATCTCCGTCGGCTCTGCCCGGCCTCTCTGGCACCATCCGTGTGCCCACAGCCTGCCCCGTGGGTCCAGTTGTCTCGAAACGACATGAAAAAGCTAAATCTCTACTACATAAAAACAGAGAGGGGCGGGGTGGAGGTGGGTTTGCTTTGCTCATGGGGGCAGGGTCGGGGGTGGCTTTTTTGTGGGGTTTTTTTTTGTGTTTTTTTTTTCCGTCACTGAAAAAATAAAACAGTCCACTGTCCAGCAGAGGCTGCTTAGACTCTATCCCTCCTTTCCCCCCCCCGACGCCAGCTCACTCGACGTGGACCTCTGTCTCAGGCCTCTGCAAACACAGCTCCGTGGGGAGGAAGGCTCCCTGGCCCAGGGCCGTGGCGTAAGTTCTACTGTGCACGTGGGTGAAAGCGGGGGGCACGAACCCCCCCCCACCTCCTCCTCCTCCTCCGACGTAGCCCCCTCTTTGGTGCTGAGGCATGGTATGGTAATCCTCCAAATTATCGTACTGGGACACCACAGTCATCGTGCTTTGGCGTTTCCCCAGGGTCTGGTAGGGGTAGAGGAGGGCAGAGTCCCGCTCCAGGGGCTCGGGGGGCTGCATTCTCAGGCTGTGGCTCCGTTCGGGTTTGGGGGGCGGCGCCATGGGGGGCGCGGCGACGACGTGCTCCTCTTCCTTGTAGCAGTCCCTGGAGTGTTTCTCCATGGGGGGGGCCGGCCGGGCTCGAGACCTCTCCAAATCCGGCCTCTCCTCTGCCAACCTCACCTCCTTGTGGTTCAGTCTCAGGCTCTCCTGGTTCGCCGGGATGTATTTCCCGCCCGAGTGCTGGTAAGCCATGGGCTCGGAGGGCTCGGGGGGGCCACCTTTGGGTCTGTAGTCGGGGTAAGGGGGCCCGTTTTTGGCGTCGGAAGGTTGCCTGTGGCTGGCTTCCTGCGGCAAGTGCGTCCTGTGCTCGTTGGTGCCGCAGCCCGGCTCGTGCAGCTTCCTGCTGCGGATGCTGCTCTGCTTCTGGGGCAGGGAGGGCTTCTCGGGCTGCCCGTTGCCGTAGGGCCCGTGGTAGTGGGGTCTCTCCAGCTCGGGCTCGGGGTGCTGGGCGTAGTAACGGTCGTCCCCCTCGGGCGTAGCCGCTTTGGCCGGGTACCTCCCCTCCTTGCCTTCCGCCACCGTCAGGAGGCCGGTTTTCCCCGGATCCGATTTGCTGCGCAGGTGGATGACGTCCAGCCCTCCCAGTTCCTCCTGCAGCAGCGGGGCCACGTTGTCGTACTGGGACATCACCGGCCCTTTGGCTTTCTGGCGCGTGCGGCTCTCCCGGCGGATGGACTGCATGCGGTACTTCTCCATGTCCTCCAGGTCCCAGGACATGTACATGTGCTTGATGTCCGGGGCGGGAGGCACGTCCCGGCTGATGAAGCTGTGCTCTTTGCCGGCCAGGTGGCCCATCAGGCCACCCCGGGGGTAAGAGGACAAGCTGGGATAGCGGTACAGACCCTTGCTCTGCAGGCGGGAGGTGTAGGACGGGAACTCTCGGCTGGGCAGGGGGTGGAAGGGCCGGACCCGCACCGTGCTGTAGGGATCCAGGTCGTAAAAGCTCCCGTCGGCCGCGGCGTAGTAGGAGGAGGAGGAGGAGCTGGAGTAAGGACTGTAGCGGTAATGGACCCGTCCGTTCTCGAAGTAGGGCTGCAGCTGGGTGACGTGGTAGTCGGAGTGGGGCTGGTAGGGCTTGTACTGGTAGAGGGGCCGGGGGCAGAAGACGGGCTCGTCGTCCGGGGGCACCTCGGTGCGGGAGATGGGGACGGAGCGGATGGCGGAGGCCGCGGGGGTGGGGACGTGGAGCGACTGAACCCTGCGGATGGTGGGGTAAGGGGGGGCCTCCTCGGCGTAGCCGGCGTTGCGCAGGCCCGTGGGGCTGACGGAGGACACGAACTCGGTCCGGCTGCGCGGCTTGGCGTGCGGGGCCGCCCCGCTCTTGCCTTGGGTGGCGTAGGTGTTGTAGCGGGCGGCGGAAGCGGGTGTCTCCGAGCGAGGGGGGTAGGCAGGGTGCTGCTCGGGCTGTTTGTGGTAGGAGACGTGGGGAGGAACGCTCTCGGGTCTGTACTGGTGGTGGATGGTGGCCGGCTTGTGGTGCAGGTAGCCCTCCGGCCCCCCCGAGGGCTCGGGGATGCTCTCGGGTTTGGGATGCGGCACGTAGACGGACTGCAGGGAGGCGTGCTTGGGCGGGGGGGGCGGCGGGGGCGGCGGCAGCAGGGCTTCCTCCACGGAGGAGGCCAGCATGGAGGAGGAGAGGAAGGCGTGATAGTTGGAGTTGTTGATGGCCTCGGCGTTGCTGGAGTGCATGGCGGCGGCGATTTTGCTCTCCAGCGTCCTCACGGGGGGGACGGGGGGCGTGAAGCCGTAGGAGGGGTGAGTGGGGACGGACTCGGAGCGCAGGTGCAGGGGGGGAGCCCTCGGGGTCTCCCGTGGCTTCTCCAAATGGCTCTGGTGGCCCGTGGGCACGGAGGAGGAGCAGCGGGCGGCAGAGCTGCTTTCGGGGACAAAACCAGGCGTGGGCTCGGGTGGCTTTTCAGGCGCAGTGGCGCCCCATACCTGGAGGGAAGAGACGGGTAGAAATTAGAGGCAAAGCATCTTCCCCCTCCAAAATCTGTAGTTAAAGTTATCAGGGATGCCGGTACGGACGTGAGGTTCTCCTGTGCCTGGTTTCTGTGTGCACACCACAGGCTGGTGCCTCCGGGACACTTTGGGACCCATCACAAACGGCAGCCGAGGGGCTCGAGAGGGGCTCCCTCCGCAAACGTCAAAATTGGGAGAGGGGAGGGGTGGGTGTCTCTTTATGGCAACAGGTTCGAACTCTCACACCGCCGCCACAGTGTTTCCTTAGGTGGTCTGCTTATAAATGTACCTGTCTTATTGAAAGTGTGCCTGGGATTAAATTCACCCCCTGCTGGGCAGATCAAGTCGGGTGAAACAGCAGGAATCCCTTCCCTAAATGTGGCTACGGCGCTGGAGAGGGGCTGCGGGGGGGCATGAGGGGCTGCGGGGGTGCGTGATTCGGGGGCAGTTTGGGTTCCTGAGCAAACGCTGCCATCTCTGAGTCACCCCAGGAACGTGACCTGCTTGGTTAGAGGGGATGTAGGAAGGGGACACTGCCTGCCCCAGCGAAGGGAGGGTGCAAACAACTCCTACTCGTCTCTGGGCACTTGTAAACTAACAGCCCTATGGCACCCCAGTGCATACTTTTTTTTCCCTAAAAGCAAGGACAGGGAGGACATCGGGATGGTCCATTAGGAAACCAAAGAATCATCTAGGTTGGAAAAGACCCTTGGGATCATCGAGTCCAACCATCAACCCTACTCTACAAAGTCCTCCCCTACACCATGTCCCCCAACCCCACATCTAAACGACTCTTAAATTAACTCATCCAGGGATGGTGACTCAACCCCCTCCCTGGGCAGCCTGTTCCAATGCCCGACCACTCTTTCTGTGAAAAACTCTTTCCAAATGTCCAGTCTAAACCTGCCCTGTTGGAGCTTGAAGCCATTCCCTCTCGTTCTATCACTAATTACCTGCGAGAAGAGACCGGCACCAACCTCTCCACAAAGTCCTTTCAAGTAGCTGTAGAGAGCGATGAGCTCTCCCCTCAGCCTCCTCTTCCTCAACCTAAATCCCCCCCTGCTTTCCTGGCAGGCTGTGTCACACACGTGTCACTTCCAGTCACCTGGGAATCCCCAGCCCCTCTCTGGTCGGATTCGGGATGAGATTAGTTCATCACGGATTAACTGGGCAGGGAGACCGCGCCGGGGGGCGGGGGGTGTGAGGAAGGGTGGGGGGGGGACACACACATCCACCTCCACCTACCTGACTGGAACCGCTGGAAGCTTTGGCGGTGGCCGCTGGCACTTGTCCCACGGCTGACTGGTGCTCCGGCCTGGGCGAGGGGCCGGGCTGGCCGGCTGCGAGCGCGCGCGGGGCGGCGGGGAGGGTGCCGTCCCCCGGGATGGCGGTGGGAGCCGTGGAGCCGCGGTTGGGCTCGGGGGCCGTGCTCTGGCTGGTGGTTAGATACGGCACGGGAGCCGGGGCGCTTTTCTCCCCGCTAGGTGGGACGGGAGGAGGAACCGTTTGAGGTTTGTCGTCGGCCGCGCAGATGGGAAGGTGGTGCTTGTCCCCAGACACGCACGGGCGCTGGTGGGGCTTATCTAGGGAGAGGTCTGGTGGGGGAGGCTCCCAGTCGGGCAGTGCCCCCGGAGTGTGGTGGGGTGGGTGCTCCCAGTCCCCAGCGTGGCAGGGGAAGTGCTCTTTGTCCCCGGCTTTACCCGGATGGAAGCTGGGCTGCTCCTGCTCTGCATCTCTGCTACCAAGCATGTCCCCGGGGGTGCCGGGGTGGAGAGGTGGGGGGTCCCGGTTTCCAGGTGCACCCGGTGGGTGGTTCTGCTCCCCGGGTGCGCTGCTACCTTGGAAATCCTGCTCTACTGGTGCACCAGTCTGGAAGTGGAGCCGGTTCTCGGGCAGACTGGTGTACAGGTGGAGCTTGTCTGGAGCAGCAGCAGAGAGATGGAGCTTTTCTAGAGCTGTGCCAGCTTCAGTCTCTCCGTAATTTGTGCTTTCAGAGTGAGCATCTCCTGGCCTTTTCTGAGACTGAGCGGACGCTTGCTGTGCGGACTCGGCTAACGCTAGGGCTAGCATGCGCGCTGCGTTTTTCGGAGGAGGAGGAGGGATAAGAGACACAGAACTGACGGGAACAGGATCCTGGGGGGAGTCGAGGGCAACTGCTCCTAATGGGGGGAAAATTGAGAGAGAGAGTGATTTTATGTTACCCAATAAAGGAGAGTGACCTAACCTTAACGACCGTTATAAAAAAATAGATGCTCTCCACACTGTCACAGTGGCAACTCCTTCTGACGTGAAACACTATCATCTTCTGTCTCACATGCAAACGCTGCTCGACAGCACAGCAGTTCATCACAAAAAGGAAAAAAAAAAACCAAAAAAACACAAGAGATTGTCTAAAGGCTTCCTCTTGCATTTCTAGAGAGGTAGGAAGTAGGTAGCAGAGAATGAGATACCCTTACACAATTTTGATCATTAGGCGAAAAGGTCCCTTCTTCGAGTGTTGGCAGATTTTTTTTTTTTAATTTAAAAAAGAAAAGTCTTAGATGGTCTATTGGCTGAAATGATTTAGAAGGACATGCTATAGATTTTTCACGCATGACAGGATGGGGGAGAAAAAAACCAGCAGTATACAAAGAAGTATTATGGAAAATTATCTGAGATTTGTGTGATGTAGGGAGAAGGCAGAGGGTAAGACCTTACTGATCTGCACAGCCCTGCAAGACACTCGTGATCAGAACCGACGGGCAATCCCCTCTCCGAAAAGGCACGCAGAGGAGGGCGTTTGTGAGAGCAGGTCCCCTCTGGAACTTAAAGAAAGAATGGAGGAAAATGCACTGTACCTGGCTGTGTGTGTCCAGTGGGTACAGTCTTATTCTGACTGCTTGACATTGGTCTCTCCCCTTCTTCTGGCAACTCTGGCTTGCCAGCGGCCACTAGCTGGGCCTGCTGTAGCTCTTGGTGGGCTCCTTCCCCTGCTCCTGTGTCACTGCTTTTCAGGGGCAAGGCCATCTGGGTTGGGGACCTGTTTGTGGTATCAGTGATGCCCATCCCTTTGCTCCAGCTGGAAGCAGAGGAGTTTCTGGATGTGACGGGGGCTCCTCCCACGGCTTCTGAGACGCGGCTGGGCAGCGCGAAGGAGACGGGTTCCGATGTAGTCAGCGGCGGAGATTTGATGGGCTTTCGCCCCAGTTTGGGGGAGAAGGCAAGGGGTTTGCAGGCTTTCTCTTCCGTGGGGCTCAGGTCCAGCGTAAAGAAGGGACTCATCTTCTCTTGGAAAGGGGAGACCGGCTCAGAGCTCGTGGCACTGCCTGGTGTCTGGGACTGGCTGCCTGATTCCAAATCCTTCTTTAGAAGGCTGGGCTTCTCCTGGTTCATACCAGCGGACTCCAGCAGGGAGGTGCTGCTCTCCAGGCACTCCGACTCCGCCTGGGGCGGGCTGCACTGGAAAGACATGGGGTCAAAGTCCAGGCTGGCGACTCCGATGTCGGGGGGGCTCAGGTCGACGTCTTCGGCAGATCGAGGAGAAATCAGGGCAGGAACGTGGATGAGCCCCTCGTCCCCGTCGCTGTCGTCGTGGGGAAGGTTGTCGTAAGAGTTGCAGCGATTCATGTTTCCTAAGAGCTCTCCGTTGAAGGACGCAGACAGGGCATCGCTGCTGGACCTGGGTCTTCTGGGTCGGAACAGCTTGGATTCACCTAGGATGGAGTAGAAACACGTGGATTAGGGTCAAGATCTTGCTGTCCAGGAGGTGATGGTTTGGAAGTGTTTTTAAGGCAGGTGGTGTGCGAGGTGCTCACCTGGCGAACGCTAAACACAAAAGTAACGTAGTTAGCAGTATCTGTTAATTGTATTTGCTCAATTACAGCAGTTCTCGGGTCCGATCAAGTCTGAAACCAAGCTGCGTGCAAAAGCACAACTAGCTTAAGTGTGCTCTAGACCCAAGGCTTTCTCAGAAAGCGTTTCCCTTCCCAACACTGTTGGGAGGGAGGAGGCAGAGCAAGGAATGAACGTGCTGGCTATAAATAAGCTTTTTTTTTTACCTTAGAAGGAAAACAAAGACCTGAAGAGCACTTCTCTGTGACACCCGTCCGTGCTGGGCAGCCGGTGAGCTGCTTCGTTAATTAGCAAGTCCAGCTTTTACTGGAGGGGGTGGAAAATCAGCTCTGTTGAGGATCTGCAGCCGGTAACGCCAACCTGCCTTTTTTAATCCCCACACACCAGAAGAGCAGGTACAGTTTTTTGTCTTACCATCAACCGCGTGCAGAGAAGTAAGTGATTCCTCGCTTTTAGCGGAGCGAAGGGTCCCGCTGTCTCCTCGTCCACCTGCAGGAAAGCAAACCCAGGCAGCGAGAATTAGAAAAGGGGTTTATATTTGGCGACGTTAACAGTGGCAGGAAAAAAAAATGTATTGGTTTCTAGCAGCCCCTGTCCTGAGAGTAACAGTCGTGCTTTTTTGTTTTGGAGATGAGCCCCGTTTGCAGGGGAGACCGACCCAAAGAGGTCCCTTCCATCCCCAGTTCTGTGCTACGGGGCAAGAGGCAATTATAGGAGAGAGAATCCGTTTTCTATACTCATTTTACAGCCTGAGGAACAGCAACCTGCCAAAAGGGTAACTGCTGCAGAGCCCAGGCTGGGAAACAACTCCCCACATCACCCCACTACAGACTGCCTGGATGTACTTGTGACAATTGGCTTGGTCCTGCCAAACCCCTCAAAAATGGGCAAGAAAGTAAAATTTACCAGTTTCATGAGCGCTAAACAAGTGCAACTTCAGTGCTCCAAGGAGACAGTCTTAAAGGACACTTGTAGAATGTGTTTATTAGACTGTGAGAGTTATAATTTGAAAATGGCACCACGGAGAAGATGGGATAAAGGTCCTCACTGGCCCATGTTTAGGGGTTTGTGTTGGGTTTTACTGCTGTCGTGGTTCAGGCTATTTTTGCTATTTTTAAATTAGGAAAGAGACAGTAGAACTATATCTGGAAAGGGCTGAAAATTCAGAGTCTACGTACATCGGATGCGGCTACAAAAGGCTGTTGGATGCTTCCTCTAGTTACACTGGTCTAGCTTTTGGGGTGAATGTGTTGGTGGAAAAGTACCTTTACCTAGTTTAACTGGGACCAGCAAAGGGAGCCAGAATTGTATCTTATTTCATAATAAGAGCATTGGAAGGAATTATTCTGAGATTTGTTATAAGCCCATTTACTGTCTTTGGAAATCTACTCTGAGAAGCACACTCGAGGTGTGTGCTCCACCAGGCTGGGCTCTCCAGCCAACCCGAGATCCAACGAAGGTGCTATGCGTGGCTTGAACGCTAGAAGGAGATGGAAGCACGCTGTGAACACCAGTTCTGCTTTGCTTTGGGGTTTTGGGAGCTGGAGTTGCACCCTCACCTGCCAGGGCTATGGCTTTCATTTCCGAGGGCTCGCTGGGGTTGCGCTGCAGTTTGCGCTTGGACACGGAGGATGATTTTCCCAGGTTGAAGAAGGAACGCCAACTGCCGACCGGAGATTTCTTCATCTTGCTGGGCGGCCTCTTCCTGGAGTGAGAAAAAAAGAGCACGTTATTGCAGTTAGTTCCTGCTCCTGGTTGTTCATGAGCAGCACTATTTGCTTCCCCCTGAAACAAAGCTGAGAAATTCAATGTCTTTTAAATAGCTGAGGATGATTTCATTCTCACAGCTCAGCCCTCAAGTCTTGCTGGATAAATTTGGCCAAACTAGGCAAAGTGGGTGCAGGTGAGCGAAGGCTCCGTTCTTGTACAGCAGCTCGGGGATGGGTTTTATTTAGCTGACAGATGCTCCAGTTCTCTGAGGAACCGTAGAGCCATAAAAGGTATTCAAAAAGCATCTCTCGCTCATGCTGTAAAATCACACTCGCCTCCTCCCACTGCCTTATTTAATTTCTAGTGTCGTCGAGTCTGTCCAACTGCTCCACTTTGAGAGGAATCTGGATTGGTTACAGGCAATTAATTAATTAGTCCTGAAATCTGGAAAACCCCAATGTTTCCAGGTGCTCACCGTGTTTACGTTTCTGTGTGTGTGACTAGTACAGGCAGCTCTGGGCATCACACACAACGCGGCTTTACGCATTTAACGGCAGCCCCGCTCAGGGGGAGGGAGCGGCGCAGAAGCTGCAGGATGAAACCAAGCCCACCAGAGAGTGGCTGAAAGCTGAATCCTCAGATTCCAAAGCAGGTGGAAAAATGGCCACAATACTTTGTGTAAGTCAGTATCAGCAAGTTTTTCCTGCAATCAAAAAAAACCCCGACCAATCCCAGTTACGACAGATGCTGGAAAGGAAACTGGTCCCTACCTTTCGGATGGGAAGTCTATGACGGTGTGGAATTTCCCCTGTAAAGCTGCAGGGCCTTCCCCCACTTCGATGTACTTGCTGTCTGCCACGATGGGGGAGTTGATCTGGGCTTGGGTCCGCGCCTGCGCCTCCTCCAGTGTCAGCAGCTTCGTGGAAGGCGAGGACACCAGCAGGGACTTGGGCCGCGATAACGAGCTGTGCCCTGGGAGGGAAAACCACAGGCAACGGGGAGAATGAGAAACCAGCAGCGCGGAGATCTGAGCTCTGGGTCTGTGTGTTTAGGGAGGTGCCGTGTTTTTCTAAACCTTTGTTAGCTCAGCCACTGAGAGATGTGGCTGAAATCACTGTTCTGTCAGAGGAATGTTTATGGCAAAAAAATTCCTCCATTACGAGAGCAGCTTAGTGTGTTTTAAAAAGAAAAAAAAGAGAGAGGGAAGCAGCTTGGTTGAAACCTTTACTGAAATACTTTAGTTTCACCTATATGCAAAGCTCTGTTAAGGAAGTGATGGGTTCTGTTCTTATAAAGCTTGGTTTAGTCATTCCCAGGTTCTACCTCCGGTACAACAGGACCAAAGTTGTTACAAACTCAGGTGCAGATGGACAGAGTAAACAGAATTTAGCTGCGTGTCTCGCCCTGTGCCCTTTTACGGCTTGTGCTTGGTTTTGGGGATGAACATGTAAGTTTTTGCAGAAGCAGCTGACCCTGCCTCCTGCTGCTGGGCTCTGCTAAGCCAGTTTGCAGGGCAGAAGCTGCTACAGAGGGGCACGAGGAGCCTGTTGTAAAAGCAACTCTCTCATTTGCCATTTCTTACAGTCAAAGTATTCCTGTGGTTATTCTCGCACGAGTTAAGGGCTGTCATCACATCAACATCCTGGCTGGTTCCATTCCTACACCCCCCTCAGCATCACAGCACAGCCTCCTGTGTGCTTGTCAGCCCTAAATGCTGTCCCAGGTGAAGGTTGGGTTCCAGCCTCGCCTGGAATGGCTTAAAGAGGCTTGGGAATACCACGTCCACCTTGGGAATACCACCTCTTACCAGGGGTATGGGCAAGAAGCCGTGCTCAAAACCAGAAGCTCCTGGAAGCCCCGAAGAAGATGCTGCCTTGCTGTAGCTGAGAACTCCTGCACTTGGCTGTGAAACAGCCCAACCCTTCTCCCTGCCAGTTTTGTGTCAAAGCACGCTGAATGCGAATGACCAAGTCATTAAACAATTAGCCGAATTTACACGGTCCGTTCTAAGCCTGGATAATCATTTGGCTCCCACTCTGAGCGTATTTATCTGCCCCTGGCAGAGCCCAGCCTGCTCGGGGCTCTCACTGCTCAGCCAAGCTCACCTCTGGTCCTGCTGACTTCAGCCTGCCTTCCAGCAGGAACAAAAGCTGGGCTGGGAGCAGCTCTGCTCTCCCAGGCAGAGGCAGGGCTTGTTTAGAAGTGGGGAGCAGCAAATATTCTGGAAAAGCAGCCATCTGTGCTCCAGAGGTGATGGAAACTTCATAGGAGGGGAAGGTTATGGAGGCAGATGGTGCACACTTAATGCTGCTGAGAAGTAAGAAGAGCTCGTGGGGTCCACGTTTGTTGATCTAATGTACAGAGTGAACCTCCCTCCTGCTGCAGCTCTGCTTGGGTTCAATGGAACAGGTAAAGGTATGGTCATACGTATGGGCTTAGCAGTTACTCAAGGGAATGTGTAGGTTCCAAAGCTGAGCGATGTTTCGGGTGCTCCAGGGTTGGGCACAAACATGTCGCAGTTCGTTCCTCATCCTAAAGCCACAAACCAGCCGAGAAGGGCCAGTGCAGACTGAGCCCCGTGGCTGGAGGGCCCTGCTAATTAACCCCCACAGACTGCGGGGAAGAGATAACCAGGACAGCAGATGTCAACATGTTCCCCGTTAAGAGCAAGACTCAGTTTCTCAATGTCACCATCGCTGAGTGCAGAGAGCTGTCATTAAATCACTGCACTTCTATTTGTGCTGTGAGGTCCTGATGAGGGCAGACACGACAGGATGGCTCAGAAGCATCGGGCATCGATGCTGGTGGCTTTAAAAAGAAGGGGATGGAGCTGGGGGGACAAAGATTTAAGAGATTCCTTACAATTTCTTGGTGTTAGGGCACAAAAGTAGCAGCCAAACATTAGGGTGTGCACTTCATAGAGCACCCTTGGCTTCTAAGACAGGTCCTGACAGCGATTTCTAAAACCAGGCTATAGTTGCCTGGTTCTGCCATCATAACCTTGGAAATCTGTCCTCTAAGTTACAGTAAAAGCATATTCTAAATGTCCTGAGGAAGGCTCAGATACCCATTACGTGCCTGGTACCTTTTTAGGTGAAGGCAAAGCCAGTGGAGAAGACACGCACCTGCTCCATCGCGTATGACCGAGCTGAGTTTGGAGCTGAAGAGCACGTCCACGTGGTTCAAGATGAATTCCACGACCACCGACTGGATGCGCACCTCCATGAAGGCGGCCGTGCCGCTGAAGCAGGCGGACTCGATCTGCTTCGACCTGAGGAAAAGGCAGATGAGATGAGATGGGAAGAGCCAGAAGACGATGGGAAGACGCGCTCCTGTAGGGTAGGGCTTCGGCGGGTGTGGAGCTCTTGTGCCCGGCTGCTCAGGAAGCAAGACTTTAGGGCAATTAAGAGATTAAATCTCATCGAAGCATTATGCAAACGATCATACTGACTAGTGATTTATTTACATCCAGGTTTTGGGTTCAGGTTCGAGTCTTACTGCAAGAGGAACGCTGGGTCTAGAGGGAGAAGGAGCAGGTGGCAGGTTTGGATCCAGGTTAATTAATTACGTACACAAAGTTGGGGGCTCTTTGTTAACTTATTTCCCGGCGCAGAGAACGGCAGGAGTTTAAAGCAGTGGCCTCGGACAAAACTCGGTGGCCTTCTACCTGATCTCCCCTGGGGCGGGGAACGGCTCCAACTGACCCTGCTCAGCGAGGTCCCCGGGAGCCACGACAGAGACCTCAAACCAGAGAGGGTTCGAGTGTTTGTGGGTGAAACGCCAGGAAGGAGAAAGGAGCTCACCCCCCCCGGCTGCACACAGCGGGGTCTGTGACTCACAGTTCTCAGGTCGGTAACAAAACCAGTCCAGAAATCAATACAACAGAGGTCGGGGTTTGGTTTTTCTTTTTTCTTCTGAAGCAGAAATTTAAAATGACATCACTGATTTTTAAACTACCTTATTAAGCACATTCAAAACAAATTTTAGGGGACAGATTTATCCAAGCTCATATCCATCAGATTGCATTTTTGCAGCCAAAAGCTTTCAAATTAGACTCTAAAGACTTATGCAATGGGAAATTAGTGATGCCACTGCACAAATTCTCCTGGCTGATCAAGGACACGGTGGCCTCATCCAACCAGGAGCGGGGAAATGCTCTAGAAATTCTAGAAAAATCTAGAGAAGAGGGGTGGGGGGGAATAAATTCCTGCAGTCAGCAGAACAGAGTTGTGGTGAGACACAGTAACAGCGGGGTGTCCCCTCTGGGTGTCCCCTCTGGGTGTCCCCCCAGGTAACAGCGGGGGCTGTTTCACATCCCTAGGGCGGGAGGACTCGAGCCCCTGCTCAGACTGACTTCCCCTTAGAAATTTTACAGGAGGAGGAGGCACATTGGATGGAAGATCTTTCTCAACTGCTGAACGTTCTATGATTTTCTGGAGAACAGGTATCCGCCTGTTTTTAATAAATATAAAAACTTATCTTGTATTGAAACGGGGGTAAAAAACCAAGAGTACCTTAGGAGGTTTGGAGCCCAGACGATTGCTAAGTTCTTGGTGTGCATATTTGTGATGGAGCAGTAATCAGCAAGACGAGCTAAGTGTCTCATTAGGAACTCCAGCGTCCTGGAAAACAGGAGACAGGCAAACATTGAGCCCCAAGGAGCAAAGCCGTGCTGTGATTTACACAACAAACCCCGCGTCATTAGTTCCTTTTGCTTTGACAGCTCCGAGCAAGAAACGTTGAACTACGTACCCCAAGACCGATGGGAAAGTTGCCTTTAGCAAACAATTACAGGGGGTGGGACGAGGGGAGTCTCTCCTGATGACGAGGTGGCCAAAGCCCCTGCTCTCAGCAAAGGGCCAAGGGACAGGAACGTCTCGGTGCCACCAGCACAGCGGGATCAGAGCCTTTGGAAGTTCATCACGTGGCTGCGTTACTGTAACGCTGAGCAAAAAAACCCCCACCTTGCACTTCAGTGCTGGGGAATGTTAATTTGGGTCGGGGGGAGTATTTATTTAGACAGCAAACCACCAAATTGTATCGGGGTTTTAGTTATGAAATTACCAGCTACAAGTTTCTTACATGTATATAAGGCAGATACATGTATTTAAGGCAGACACAAGGTTAAACTTCAGAGGCTTCTGTTCATATAAAAAAAAAAGAAAAAGTATTTTTTTTTTTTATATTAAACACTGCTGCCACCCGTGAGGAGGAGGGAGCACAAGGTGTTATGAAAATGCTGCTGTCTCCTCCTCGGTGCCGTTGCTTGGCAGCAGCCCCGGCTCTGGCTCACTGCGTATTTTGAGGGGGGTAGTGAACTGGGGGGGGGGCTTTGGGGATCAAAATTCCACACCTGGACAAGGGCCTGACACAAAGACGGATGGTTCTGGCTGGAAACAAAAGGTGCCACCTCCAGCACCCTGTCCCTTACCTGCATGGAGCTTCTCAGCACGGAGTAGCAGAAAAATAAAGTGGTGGGTTGGTTTTTTTTTTCCCCTTTTTCCAAGCAAACCGGGGCCGAGGGGAGCAGCAGCCCCGGGCAGCGATGGCATTTCCATCGGTCTTATCTCCCCTGTCCCTGCCCCGGGTCTAGGACTAAGCCCCACATCGGTGTCACAGCGTCCCCCCCCCCCGTAAAATACAAGTGGTTTGAGGGACAAGGTGGAATGCACCAGAAAAAACTGACCAAGGAGAGTGATAGTTGATTTTTTAAAAGGTCCTCTGCAAGGCCCTGCCCCCTTATTTAACATAAGTAAATTATTACAATTAGTTAATGCAAAGTACCAGCTCTTATGCCAATTACTTGTTATTTAAATAGCAAGCAGCACACATTTATAACTTAAATCACATTAGTTAACTATTATAATTAGTTAAAGCTAATGCTCATATAATAAGTTATTGATATTCAAGTAACATGAGTTATTTATACCACTCAGATACACCACTGCAATGTCTAGCTAATCACCATACATTATGATAATTAAAATTTAAATATTTATTAGTTATCAGTATTATAAATAGTTATCAGTACCCAAATGACTATCTTCATGTGTTAAAACTGGCCGTCTGTACCATGCAGGGTACAGAAACATACCTCCTTCTGAAAATTAACATACAATAATAATATTACAATAATAAATTAATATGCCAATTGTTGATTATCATAAAGTATTACAATTAGCTGTCATTAGCCAAATAGCCCTCTGCATACACCATAAATGGGCGTCTAACCCACTCAGGATACAGCATCATAAGTGGTCCAGCTAATTACAATAGGTATTGATATTTAAATAACTTTCAATATACTTTGTATTTAGCCATTTATACAAATTACAATACATTGGTGAAGACCAGTTACCATACACCATTACAATAATTAGTTATTAATACTATTTAAAGACTCATTAAAGCACAGTATTATATTTAGCTATTAATACCACTCACCGTACTTTTTTATCCTTTATAGATGCCTTTTTACCATCCCTGCCATAATTTTTTAATATTAAAGACCCCTGATGTTATTATACTTAGTCATGACTCATTACCATGTATCACAAACCACTTATTAATACTAATTAGTTTGACTAATTAGTCTAACAAGCTGGTGATTTTTAATCACCATATTATATTGAGTTATTCCCCCAGAATGTAATGTTATAATTAGCTAGTTACTATATTGCTGGGGTTGGGGGTGGGGGGGTAGGAACCGGAGGAGACAAAATCCATGTCACCAAACTAAACTGAAGGCGGGAAGCAATTTTTTGGGCTACATTTCACTTTTTAAAATGGTGACTCCTCGAGCCAGTGGTGTGACACCCGGAATAAAACTACTGCCTTGGTGACATCGGTCACTCCTGCCCTTGCGAGTTGCCTCCTACCTCTAATGGCCGAGGAAGTCAAACACGACTGTGCAGAGTGTCTGTCTGGGCACGAGCTAATTAAAATATAAATCAACTTTACAGCTAAACCATTTCACTCTCCGAAGGCACGGTGTGGTTATCCGGGGAGGGACCGCTGGAATGGCCCCGGGTCCCTCCCGAAACGCCCGGGAGGAGGCTGCACTGACCTGTAGTGAGGGGGGGGCAGCTGCTGGATCACATCGTGGATTTTAACCAGCCGTTCCTCATCCGTAGCAGCGGAAACAGCATCCTGGAACGAGGCAGGAAGGATTTAGCCGCGAATGAGACCAGATCCCTGCCCCAGCACCCTGACCCACGTGGCCAAAGCGCTCTTCTTTAGTAGGGAGACGGATTTTGTCGCTCTTCTCTACCTTCGGAGAAGCATCTGTCTTTTGGGGACACATGGATAATGTGACAAAGGCCACGTATATCAAGATTTGGGCCGCTTTATAGCTTAATTGTACAATGAATTCCTTACGAAGGGCGTTCAGCTCTAAGTAGCAGCTGCTTCTAATCCCACTCCTGCTCGAGAAGTCATTGGGGAATGGTGAACGACAGGGGAATTCTGGCAAAGCCTTTTCAGGGTCCCCAAAACCTTCGGAAGTGGAATAGACACGGTGTGGCCTGGAGCATGAAGGAAGACAGGAGTGGTTTGGAACATCTCCAGAGGAGGAGACCCCACCACAGCTCCAGGAACGTGGTGCGGAGGGAGCTTGTGCGTCGGGGCTGGTCACTTTGGAAATACACCCTTGTGATCTCTTTAAAAACCCCAACTTAAGGAGAATTAAGACAAAAAAAAAGGAGTGTGGAAGACAAGTTCAGAAGCTGCCGGCTCCCTTTCAGTATTTCTCTGTTCTACCTGTGGAAGTGAAGCCATGGTCATGCTGAAGTTCTCCTACTTACGGAGAACTTCTCGTAGAGCTGGTAGGTCAGCAGAGGGTTCGGGAGCTCGCGGAAGTAGAGTTTGCAGAGGGAGCCCACGCAGTGAATGTCCTGGATGTAAATATCCTTTGTCAAGTCAGGAATCTGCTCGGAGTCAAACTCGTGGCTGGAAATGAGAACAGAAAAAAAAAAAATGGGTAAAGGGGTTGGGTAAGGGGGGGAGGATGAAAATAAAACCCAGCACAAATTGCAGTCGAGAAAAGCAAGGGCTTCCTGATTTACAGGAAAAAATAAACACTTAGTCACCAAAGCCACACAACCCATGGCTGTGGTGCTGCTAGACTGGATTTTTCCAAAATGAGACCTTTTAAAAAAAAAAAAAAAAAGGCATTTTCAGTTAGTTTTACAACTGATGGCTGGTGTGCAGTGCCTTCTGCTGCAAGAGGGCCTTTCACAAAGCCTTCAGAGAATGTCTTCCAAGACCACGGAGACAATCAGAAGATTTACCTCCCAAGGGCTGCCCGGAGGAGGAGGTCGGAATTGGAGCTGCTGTCCCTTTGCATTTCAAAGCCCTGGAAATGGAAGCGATAAAGCAGTGCCATGGAAACCAGCCTGTGCAGAAATTCCATGGGGAGAAGCGGGATGAGCTGAGCAGCCCCCGCTCCGGGGATGAAGAGAGCCAGGAACCACATGAAGAAAAGCCCTGAGCGTTCCCTTTGGTTTTGCAGAGAGCGAGAAAAACCAAAATCACAACCATTTATGAAAGAAAAGCTGAGCTCAGAATGCCGAGGGCTGGAAAGTGCTGGTTCAAATTAGCAGGAGAGGTTTGCAGGGACCAGCACGGTGACTGGGAGCTGTGGGAACACGGCGGCTCCGGCTGAAACTCCCTTTCCCTACAAGAGTTTTGAAGTTGTAAAGCAAAACTGGCTGATTGTCACCGTGGGGAGCCCTCCTGGCTGCACTACAGCCACAGCAACACCCCAGCTTGGTGGCAACACCAAGAGAAAACATGCCAAACACTGAGCTGGGCTCTCTCTTGGACCTGTGTCCAAGGCATCTGGCACATGGGGAACCTGCACACCCTTTATGGGACCAGGGAGGAGAGCCTTCCTCCCCCTGAGACTCCCCACCATGCTGGGAGGGAGAAGAGGTCTCTGCTGCTTCAGACAAGAGGGTGAAGAGTCCAGCCCAGCTCCTCATCCCAAAGACAGCACAGAAGGAGGAACGAAGGGCTCTGTTCTGCCCGGCTGATGGACTCCTCATCGCCACAATCCTCGGCGGTCAGTCCCACAGGCACCGTCTGACTCATCACTTACTCATTGCTGGGACAGAAACTTATCTCCTGTGGAGCCAAGTGCTGGAAAAGGGAGATCTCAGAAGGGAGATCAGGGGAAGACAATGACCTCTACCCCATGAAAATATACACTCAGCCTGGGCTGAAATTCCCTGCCCATGTCCTGCCCCACTCCATCCCTCCTGGTACCACAGGGCATTTTTCCAGGAATAAATCACGCCGTGTCAGAGACCTCCCTGGAGTGAAGAAGGGGAAGCCCTGCTACATTTATCCTTTCTTCCCTCTACACTGCTGGTTTCGAGAACTACACGTTATTTCCTTGGCTCCAATGGAAGATTTTGTTAGTAGAAGAATAAATACAACTTCAATTCTTCTAAAAGCCAGAGCCTGAATCCAGGGATGCACAGACCAACTCAGCGCTGGCTCTGCTTTGCTGTTACTGTAAAGAGCCAACCTCTGTCCTGGAGTCAATCATCTCCCACGTGGAATAAAACCTCCGACTTTCTCTCCAACCAAAAAGCCCTTTAAATGCAGGGGATCCAATTCTTCTACGTGAAACTTAAGAACAGTTACTCATTTATAAGGATGCTGCAGCTCTAGCTTTTGAAACAAGCCCTAATGATCTGTTTATGGAGCTGGAAACTACACAATGCAACGTGTCCTACATTAATCAAACACTTAGGAAAATCTGTAGTCATTTAGATGAACAACAGGGACACTGCCTCCAAGTTATGCCACGCACTCCCCTCCTTTTGTCTTTGGAACATCTCCGAAAATTGAAAAATAGGCTGTCACTTCATCCTCTGGACTGTACCAGGGAATTATGCCATTAAGGTTTCAGAAAACCATTTTTAAAGCACCTTTGGAAAACAACGAAGGAGAAAATGGTCTTGGCAACACAAAGGGAGAAAAACGGACCAGGGCAGCGATGAGAAAGATGGTCTGGCACAAGTCAAGATGGGCAATTAAAGGGATGTAACTGAAGCAAGGGCAGAGATTTTATTCAGCTGAGACTGCTGTGGGCAACAGCTACAATCGGAGCCTTTGGAGCCTGCGTAGCGAAGCCTCGGAGAGGATTTTTAAATGGAACTTGCTGTGATGGGAAACAGGATTAAGCTGAACCAGAATAAGCCCGTCCATACAAGGGTTTGTGCAGTAACTGGACCGGCTCAAACGTGTCCATTGAGCTTGGGAATCGCTGGTACAAAAAGGATATCCTTCATATGGAAAATCCCCCTCTCCTGCCTCTGGGAGGGCTCAGGATCAACGCTGGGATTAGTCACATCCCACGAGGTTCTCTCAAGCCCTTCACAGCAGAAAAATGCACAGCAAGTGACGGGAAGAAAAACAGCTTCACAAAAGGATCAAGACCATTCAACGTGATGGGACCAGCTCCTGACGGGGGAGGACACACACCTCGCCCATCCCTGCATGGCTCAGCATGGCAATCCCACCCCCCGAGCCCAACGCAAGTGTTCTTTGCGTGTTACCAATTAATTGCTAATGCGCCAGGAGTCCAGAGCAGCAAGGAGAAAGATCAGCTGCTCCGAAGGGCTCCGGCAGCAAGAGGAAACGGGAATGAGATGTGACAGCTCAGTGACACCGTGATCCCAGAGCCTTCCGATACCCCTTCCAGAAGGAAAACCTCCTCCGAAATGAAGTCTACTGAACAACCGGGTGTTGCTCCTCACGGTGACAATCCTAGGGTGCCACCCACGGGGCACAGAGCGCCTCGGGACCCCGCGTGTCCCTCACCCGTCCCGAGCGAACGCAGGGCTCTTACCGCAGCTTCTGGATGTTGGAGGCGATCCCCGACAGACGGTATATCCCATCCACGATGCCGTGCTTCTCAATGAACTCCGTGCAGCTCTTGAGGACCTGGGGGACTGAAGAACAGTGGGGTTGGTTAATTGAGGATGTCGTTACAGTCCTAGATCAGATTGTGGTTTTTCAGATGCCACGAACTGAGCCCAGCTGGGCTGTTGCTTTAGTTCTTCCTTAAAGGTGAAAGCCTGTAAGAAATGTAACTTTAGGAGCTGGTGTGGAAACTGGTCTTTACTTTAAAGAAATACCAGGATACGAATAGGGTCGAAAAAAAGGCAATTCTGGTCAAGCAGAGACCATGCGGGTCCCATCACATCTCCCACAAGAACTCCAGTGTTAAATTCCATTCCAGAAGAGCTATAAAATTGAGTAAATGCACTCTCTTTGCCCAAAGACTTCCTTTGTTTTCAAATCTATACAGGATTAACCTACACTGCTTGGTTTAAGCAAACACAAACATTAAGGAGATGCTACTTTCTGCACCAGGGCCAGGAGAGATTTTACAACTGATAATTTCATCCCCGATGTCTACCGGAGCGTGGCGGGATTCAGAGAGCTACACAACACCCCGCACTCCCAGGAACTGCAGACAGACCGGGCTATGACAGGATGGAAAAAATAAGCCCAGAGGATATAATTAGGTGTCAAGTTAATATTCAAGCCGCTTCACCAACCGATTCCTTCCAGTTCACTTCTCAGCCTCACTGCTGGAGCTCCCTGTCCGTCCCCGTGAGCTTAAGGAGGAGCAAATTACTTTATTTATAAAGGGGAGTTACAACTGCCCTGGACACAGAAGGAAAATAAGGATTGAGCTCTTGTGAGCATCAGCAAATCTTCAGGGAAAACGCTCAGGTCCTGGTGGGTTCCTCTGCAACCTCTCCGTGATGATGGAGGTTTATTCTTGCAGTAGGTGCCAGCTCTGATCAATTTGCCACGTGACACAGAATCCCAACACGTGACATGGCAAATCCCCTTATATCGAGCAGCAAATGCCATCTGCCAGTCAGTTCCCAGCCCTGCTGAACCTGGATGCTCTGAGCTCTCCCCTCCCCAGCCCTTCACAGCTTTTTTTTCGCCCCGTTTGCAGCAAACGCTGGCCCAGCCAGAGAAAAGACTCATTTTAAGTGGTTCCCTGAAAATCAGCTGGTGCAGCCTCGGCCCGAGGGCACATCTGCTCCGAGAACCAAACCTGTGAATCCGCGTGGCACATCAAATTAAATCAGAGAGACTCTGGGATTGAGCTACCGGGCACTTAGAGTCATCCTGCCCCTCTGCTCTGCCCTGGGGAGGCCCCAGCTGGAGCACTGGGTCCAGTTCTGGGCTCCCCAGTTCCAGAAGGACAGGGAACTGCTGGAGAGGGGACAGCAGAGGGCTACAAAAATGATGAGGGGCCTGGAGCATCTCTCTGCTGAGGAAAGGCTGAGGGACTGAGTTAGGTTGATGGTTGGACTAGATATCTTGAAGGTCCCCTTCTAACCTAGTTGATTTTATGATTCTATGACTTGGGTCTTCTAGTCTGGAGAAGAGAAGGCTGAGGGAGGACCTGATCAACACCTATAAATACTTCAAGGGTGGGTGTCAGGAGGATGGGGCCAGTCTTTTCTCAGTGGTGCCCAGGGACAGGACAAGAGGAAATGGGCACAATCTTGAATATAAGAAGTTCCATCTCAACATGAGGAGGAACTTCTTTGCTGTGAGGGTGGCAGAGCCCTGGAAGAGGCTGCCCAGGGAGGTGGTAGAGTCTCCTTCTCTGGAGACATTCAAACCCCACCTGGACACGTTCCTGTGGGACCTGCTCTGGGTAGACCTGCTCTGGCAGGGGGTTGGACTGGATGATCCCCAGAGGTCCCCTCCTCTGTGTGCACGCAGCGGTTCAGCCGCGCAGGAACCTGTCGTGACAATGAGAACCAGGTCGAAGGAGAAGGTGAGGGATGTGGCACCAACAAGACACTTCCCAAAGTACTTGTTTGTCATGGAAGATCTCGGACACCGTTAGGATAATTAATACACACTGAAAAAATTCTATCAGGCTTGTTCTACGCATTTCCTAATCTGGTTACCAGGACGATCTGTTCTTTAAGCTAAATATATCACGCCAGCACCAGGGATATTTTGGGGGAATTCTGCATGGTTGGAGCAGTGACTGCAACTCAAGCGGGGCTATAATTACACTTTCTGGAGTGGTGACGAGATTTTTCAACAAAGCTGACACCTGACAATTATTCTCCCCTTTGAGTCCCAGCCCTTTTAGCTAAATATACATTTATATCGATGCACATACACAGGGAACAGTGGCTATTACCAGCAGAAGGAAATGGCAGGACGGCAGCAAAGCCAAAACTACTTAATTTTGGGAGTGGGACGTGTGCCATGGCCACCACCTACGGTGGCTTCTGACATCATGGTGTGACTTTTCTGGGTACCGATCCCTACGGCACAAATCCCTCCCTCCCCTGCTGCAGAGACGAACCTCTCAGTGTTCACATCCTGATTGCGGCTTCGAGATCCCAACTAATTACCAGATTTGAATCGGAAAGGTATCTCAGTGGGAAACTGATGGGGATTTCTTCTCCTAGGATGTAGCAGCACCTATGCTAAAATTCTATTAATGTTCATTAATTACTGTGGTTTCCTGCAATTATAACAACCGGACTTGGTTGGTATGAACAGCCAGAAAGGTCCCCCTGGCTCAATGCTCCATCTCTGATGGCCACCACCAGCAGCCACTTTGGGAAGGCGCAGGAGGGAGCAAACAGGGGGTGACACACGGCAGATTCCTCCAGGTTTATTAAACCCAGCAGGTTCCAGTCCCACCTGTAACAGGAGCAGAGTAATTCCTACTTTGGGTTTGTTCCTTTTCTGAGCAATAATCGCCTCCAGCCACTAAAACCCACTGTCAGGTCCTACATTCAAACACCAACCTCTCCGTGAGGATCTCGGCACCGCACACACACCTCCCCTTCCAAAATCCATCCCCTCCCTCCCGCCGCTCTCAGATCACAGGGAATTCCAGGGAACAAAGCACAAAAGGCCAGAAAACATGGGTGCATCTAAAAGGACCCAGCACATTTCATCACCAGAGCAGCTACAGCTCATTCCTGAGCATCTCTCAACTGGTCTGAAAGGTTTATTGCATCTCCCAGGGCTCATTAACTGGTTAATTCTTTGCGATTAAGAGGAAGCAGAAGTTTTATGGTTTTCATTCTGAAGAACGTTTTGATTCATCTTGAAATCAGGCACATTTCCTTTCCTAGCATCTCGGGTTTATTTTTTTTTTTTTTTTTCCCTTTTTAATCTTTCGTAATGTTCCCTCCCTGGGCTTGGGGAGGCTTGTTCAATTTTTTTTTGTTGTTGTTTTCTTAGTACGTTACTGGAATCAGAACTATTTGTTCAGGCTGGGGAGAGGGGCCTCCCGTCAAGCTCCCCTCCTGCAGCGTCGTTTTCACAGTATTACAGCAAAAAGGCAAAGGGGTGGCACGAGATGGGACTTTTGGCTGGTTAATGGCCCGTGGAATCCCAGCTGAATTCCACACACAGCGAAGACACGCGGGAAGCTGAACCTGGGAGAATTAAACCTGGGAGAATTAAACCTGGGAGAATTAAACCTGGGAGAATTAAACCTGGGGCTCAGCACGAAGAAGGAAAATGGAATAAACTATCCCGAGCCCCACTCTGAACCACGTAACCCGGGTGGTTTTTGAGCCACGAGAATATAAATTGAGAGAATCAGCCCTAAATTTAGGTGGAGGCTGCTCACTCCAAACTGCCCGGGCTGCCTTTAGCAGCCGTGAGGAAGGATGGGGACCTGCAGAGGACACCCCACCCCGGCGCGTTCGCATCATGGATGTGCCCCTTTCCCAAGGTTCCCTGCCCAGCTGAGGCTCTGAAAACTTCCAGACATCTGAAATTGGCCAAATAAATCCTGTCTCCCTCGCCATATTAACA